>CAWUFW010020435.1:0-151646 GCA_963921515.1 Calotriton arnoldi | reverse complement strand
GGCACTGCCTTTACCCTACTGCTCCTCCTCTTGGGAAGCATCTGGTCCATTGTTCCAGGATCCAGAGCTGGTTCAGTGTTATGCAGTCTTGCTTGTGACCTGGTCACAGCAAATACCTCTGCAGGGATGCCCAACATCTCAGCATGAGTCCATAACTCTACTTCAAACCAGGCTGAAGTCTCTAGATCATTGCCCAATAGACATTCGACAGGGAGGTCTGCACTGACTACAACCTTCTTGAGGCCAGTTACCCCTCCCCAGGAGAAATTCACAACTGCCAGACTATGGTTGGTCCTGACATTGCTTGCATTGGTCACCTGGTACATTTCGCCCAGGATGATCTGTCCAGGGTCCACAAGATCCTCTGCCACCATGGTGACACTAGCACCTGTGTCCCTAAATGCCAAAGCCTGTTTGCCATTTATTACAGGCTGCTGTTTGTATTTGCCCAGATTACTGGGGCTTACTAGGAAGGACATATCAAGGTCTCCATCACAAATCAGCATTGCCTGAGTGGGCACTCTGACTAGGTCAGAGTCCACTTCAGAACCCAGGGTCAACCCTACTACACCCTTATTCTGAGTACCACCTCCACCAGTAGCTGAGCTAGGGGGAACAGTTGCCTTAGGGGCAGGAGTGGTGGTGGTTTGGTCTTTGGACTTGTTACAATCAGAAGTCCAGTGCCCTTTCTGTTTACATAATTTGCACCAGGGCTTCTTTTGGCCTTTTCCCTTGTTGGATTGTGACTCCCCACCAGGTGCAGATTTTTGGGGCCCTTGTGAAGACTTCTGGTCTTTTGACTTATCCCCACCTTTCTCAGAGCCCTTAGGATCTTGCTTCTTGGTGTCACCCCCTGGTTCTGGGGTTTCTGCCTTACCCTGGTTCTGACCCATTTGTCTGCCTTCTTTCCCAATTCTTGGGGAGAGGTCAGATCTGAGTCCACCAGGTATTGATGCAACAACTGGTTCTGGCAATTATTAAGGATCTGTTCTCTCATCATCAGATTATACAATCCCTTGAAATCAGTAACCCTACTGCCAACCAGCCAACCCTCCAGAGCCTTGGTTGCACAATCTACAAAGTCAGTCCAGTCCTGAGTCTGTGCCTTCTGGGTGTCTCTGAACTTCAACCTGTACTGCTCAGTGGTTAAGCCAAACCCATCTATCAGTGCACTCTTCAGGACTTCATAATTATCAGCATCCTCTTCTCTAACAGTGAGGAGCTTGTCTCTACCTTTGTCTGAAAAGGAGAGCCACAAGATTGCTGCCCACTGCTTTTGGGGGACCTGCTGTACTCTACAGGTTCTCTCCATAGCAGTTATCCACTTGTGGATATCATCCCCACTCTGGTAGGGAGGAACAACCTTGCTCAGGTTCCTATGGTCTGGAATAGATTCTCTGCCTCTAGGGACACTGTTGCTGCCACCAAGGGGTTCTAACCCCTCTCTTCTAGAAGCTATCTGGATCTCCAGGGCTTCTCTATCCAGTGCCAACTGCTTGGTTCTGAGGGCAACTCTTGCTTTCTCATACTGCAGCAGTTTGCACATTCTGTCAGAGGAGCTCTCTCTTATGGGAAAGTATGAGTTCCTCTGCTGGACAAATTCTCTGCCAGAGTGATAAGAGTGGTCAGATTCCCTGGAAGGGGACCTATGCCTCTCATCCACTCTGTCAGTTCTCTTAGGGAGAATTCCTCTGTCCTTTTCAGGCCCCTTGGAGCCTGGCCCTTCAATCACAGAGTCTTGGTCATTCTGATTTTCATCATCTGACCCAGACACTGTAATTGACCCACCCCCTGATTCAGACATGTGAGAAGTTGGCCTGGTATATGCTGTTCACTAATTAAAGTGGACACCTTGCACCAGAACAATTCGACTCTTATGGTAGATAGGTTTAAGACAACCTTTATAGAAAACTATCCTAGTGGTAGCTGTGGAGAGCAGCCTTCAGGCTAAGTCTTGAAGGAATGTAAAGCAGCTTGTTTTACCACACAATCTCTTGAATCACCAAATGAAAAGACACCACACAGGTATATATATCAAATATATATGTATTTATTAATAAACAACTCTCTACTAATCTCTTTATGAGTTTAGAAGTCAGGAACATATGTACAAATCAAAATGTTATCAAAATAAGTTTAGCACAATCGAATATCACAATCTGAGTTTGGCTAGACCTAGGTCTAGGGCGTCTAGAATCGAGGGACCCCCAAGAACCACCCCAGGTAGTTGTAGGAGACCCACAGGGGACGGACGCGGTGTCCTGGCACCGGTGCGAGTCCTGTACGAGTTTATGCGAACAGACGCGATTGAGATTTCAATGTTAAAGGTCCCTTGCGTGTTCGAGGCGAACACACCGATCGGTCCTTGTACGAGTCGAAGGACGCGGTTACTGATGGAGTTGCAAGGGAGTTGGACGCGGTGTGTCTAACACAGACGCGATCCATGTACGAGTCAGCGCGATAGTCGCACTTGGAAAGTAAGAGTTTTAGGACACTTCTAGGGTAGCTACAAGCAAGTCACTTACAGGGTAAGTAGTTATAGGGCCCACACCCACAGGAGCACCGTAGTGCTGAAGTTACCTCACCCAGGGGAGCCGGGTGCATAGGTGTTCTTTGGTGTCGGGTCGCGGCGTAGTTTTCAATGGGAGCCAGTGAAGACTTGCTGCTTGCGGCGACAGGAGAAGTGTCCGGAGGAATCCAAGCCTAGATTATGAAGATGGAAGACCTGAAAGCAGAGGGGACAGTGTTCAAAGTCACTTGGCAGTGACTCGGGGCAAGGAAGATGGATGCCCACCGTCGTCGCAAGATTCAGGTCATTCATGGGTGCCTTGACTCTTCAGCCACGAGGTCCAGGAGGCGTCGACGACAACCAGGAGCTGGATTGGGCGTCTCCCACGATGTTTGCAGCTTACTGCGGTGTCGGCGACTCGATTGGTGCCAACAAGACTTGGTAACAGCAAGTCTTGTGGAAAGTGTAAAAAGTCAATGGCGCTGACCAGCAAGGTCTGTGGGACTCACCCAGTGAAGGTAAGTCAGGGCAGGCCTGGAGCAACCAGGGGAGCCCTTTGGTTCTGTAGGAAAGCCTTCTGGGGACCCACAAGCTGGCGGGCAAGGGATCGCAAAGATGCCTCGGGAGGATTCGCTCAACAAGGGTCCACGGTCACTCGGGACATGGTAGGCCTCTGATCTTTGGAGGGTTCCTGCTGGAGGCTAGCACCATACGTGGACCAAAGCACAAGTTCGTAGAACGTTGTGAAGGGGTTCCACTTGACAATAGTGCATGGTACCCAGGGGTCGTGGTTCCTCGTCACTCTTGGGGTCCACTGGCCTCAGCTTCGCTGGGGACTCTCGATGGCCTTTGCGAAGTCAGGAAATCCACTTCTTGGGCTGCAGGGACTTTGGACTCCGGCGGGAGCGGCATAGTTTGCGACCATCGTTTGTAGTTTTTGGTGCCTGCCAAGCAGGGGAGTCACTCCTTGACTCCAAGGGAGATTCTTCAGTCTTCCAAAGGTAGTGGAACGTCGAAGGTCCGGGATTCTTCTTGTAGAGCGTCATCCAGGGATATCTAGTTTGCAATGCACAGGTTCCCCCTCTTATACTAAAAGAAAGGGAGGGACTAGCTCTATGACCCTACCTATGGGAGGGTCAGGGGAGTGGGTGGCTACACCCACTTCCCTTTGTCCAGTTTCGCGCCAGAGCAGGGGCAGGTAGCCCCTGAGCCTGTTTGAACTGGGGTATGCACAGAGGAGCCTTCTGCTCCCCTAGTGCAGGACTTCAAAGCACTCTAAGAGTGCACCCACCCAGCCCCAATACACTAAACCCTGTCTGGGAGGTGGTCACACCCCCTTGGGACAGGATATCTATTGTTGGGATTCCTCCACTGCGAGTGTTGGTCATCAGCAGGAGGGCAGCCCAGTGTCTGTGACTGGTGGCATCCATTTTGTGATGCCAGGGCTCTGCAGGATTCTACCGCGTTTCCACAGTAGGTACATGTCTGTCCCTCTAGAAGGGTGGAATGCTACCTCCGCCGCCAGGACTGGCGGGGGGGGGGTAGTATTCCAAGATGTTTGACACCAAACACGACATACTTTGATGCAGCCATTCCAAAGTTAGCATTTTACCGCGAGGATATAATGCACTTAAGAGTATATGGTTTAACCGCATCCACAAACAGCACCAGAGAATGGACTCTGAGATCTGCAGAGGGGCCCTGCTCAGGCAGAGGCACCCCCTCACATAGAAGCCAAGCACCCTGCCCTCAGGATTGATAGGGCCTGCCTTAGGGGTGACTGATAGGTTTATATGTGTGTTTAGGAGAGATATAAGGAACCTATATCTCAGTGAGGAGTGCTAGCACCACCTCACCCAGGCTGCAGTAGCAGGCCTGTGGTGTCAGATTTAGTCTGCTTCCCAGGGGTGGCATAATACATGCTGCAGCCCCTGGTAGGCCTGTGAAGTACCTATGCCCTTAGTACCTAAGGTACCATATACTAGGGACTCATAAGGTACCACAGTATCCAATCACTAGTGCACCTAGAGTGCACTCCAAGTCGTTTAGAGAGATCAGAGAGGCTGGGGCCCTGATTAGCAGGGAACCAGCCAGACTATAGCCAGAAACCAGTGTAAACATCAGAAAAAAAGTGGGGGCAACATAAGAGGCAGATCCTACTCTCCTACACAACCCCCCCCTAAACGCAGGGACACTAAACTAACCTTGACCTGTTGAGTCTTCGTGTTCTAAGTGGAAATACCTTGAGAGTCCATCTGCATTGGCATGTTGGGTCCCAGGTCTATGTTCCACTGTATAGTCCATCCCCTGTAGGGAAATGGACCACCTCAAAAGTTTTGGGTTTTCACCTTTCATCTGTTTAAGCCATAGGAGGGGCTTGTGGTCAGTCTGAACTATGAAGTGAGTGCCAAACAAGTATGGCCTCAGCTTCTTCAGGGCCCACACCACAGCAAAGGCCTCCCTCTCTATAGCTGACCAACGTTTCTCTCTAGGGGTCAGCCTTCTGCTAATAAAAGCTACTGGCTGGTCTTGACCTTCATCATTCAGTTGAGACAGTACAGCTCCCACACCCAGCTCAGAAGCATCTGTTTGGACAATGAACTTTTTGGTGTAGTCTGGACTCTGTAAGATGGGGGCAGTGCACAAGGCCTGCTTTAGGTCTTCAAATGCCTTCTGACAGCTAGCTGTCCACTGAACCTTTTTTGGCATTTTCTTTGAGGTCAGTTCATTCAAGGGGGTCACTATAGATCCATATCCCTTGACAAACCTCCTATAGTACCCAGTCAGGCCTAAGAAGGCTCTCACCTGTGTCTGGGTGGTTAGAGCAACCCATTCCATTATGGTTTGGATTTTGCTCTGTAAAGGCTGAACCTGGCCTCCACCTACAAGGTGGCCCAGGTACACAACCTGACTCTGCCCTATCTGGCACTTAGTGGCCTTGATAGTGAGGCCTGCTTTCTGCAGAGCCTCCAAAACATTTCTGAGGTGGACCAGGTGATCCTGCCAGGAGGAACTAAAGACAGCAATATCATCTAGATAAGCTGAGCAATAAGTTTCCATCCCTGCCAGAACTTTATTCACCAACCTCTGAAAAGTGGCAGGTGCATTTTTCAATCCAAAGGGCATCACCACAAAGTGGTAGTGCCCACTAGGGGTCAAAAATGCTGTTTTGGCTTTTGCATCATCAGCTAATCTGATCTGCCAGTAGCCAGCTGTTAGGTCAAATGTACTTAGATACTTGGCTGAGGCCAAAGTATCAATCAGCTCATCTGCCCTTGGTATGGGATAGGCATCAGTCCTAGTGACTGCATTGAGGCCTCTGTAGTCTACACAAAACCTCATTTATTTCTTACCACCCTGGGTATGAGGCTTGGGTACCAGGACTACTGGGCTAGCCCAAGGGCTATCTGAAGGCTCAATTACACCTAGCTCCAACATTTTCTGGACTTCAGTCAGGTTGCCTGTAGATTTTACTCTTGACAGGCAGACTGTCCCCAGTGTCCACCTCATGGGTGCACCAGGTAGTCTGACTAGGGGTCAGGCTAAACATATGTCTATACTGTTGCAGAACTTGTCTGCAATCAGTTTGCTGATGGTCAGTGAGGCTGCTTGCCAAAGCAACGCCTTCTACTGACCCATCATCAGGGTTCTGAGAGAGCAGGTCAGGGAGAGGGTCACTCTCCTCCTCCTGGTCCTCATCAGTTGCCATGAGCAAGCCCATGTCAGCCCTGTCAACATATGGCTTTAATCTGTTGACATGGAGCACCCTCAGGGGGCTCCTGGGAGTTCCAAGATTCACCAGGTAGGTGACTTCTCCCTTCTGTTCAACTATCGTATGGGGGCCACTCCACTTGTCCTGGAGGGCTGCTGGGGCCACAGGCTCCAACACCCACACTTTCTTTCCTGGCTGGTATACAGTCAGTACAGCCTTTTGGTCATGCCAAGTTTTTGTAATTCTTGGCTGGCCTCCAGGTTTTTGGTTGCCTTTTTCATGTACTCAGCCATCCGGGAGCGGAGACCAAGTACATAGTCCATCACATCTTGTTTGGGGGCTTGAGAGGTAACTCCCAGCCCTCTTTTACCAAACACAATGGACCTCTCACAGGATGCCCAAACAGAAGCTCAAATGGGCTGTAACCAACCCCCTTCTGTGGAACCTCTCTGTATGCAAACAACAGGCAGGGAAGAAGAAGGTCCCATTTCCGCCTAAGCTTCTCTGGGAGTCCTTTAATCATTCCCTTCAGGGTTTTGTTGAAGTGTTCAACTAGCCCATTGCATTGTGGGTGATAGGGGGTGGTGAACTTATAAGTTACACCACACTCCTTCCACATTGCCTTCAAATATCCTGACATGAAGTTGGTACCTCTGTCAGAAATTACCTCCTTTGGGAAACCCACTCTGGAGAAAACTCCAATGAGGGCTCTTGCCACCACAGGGGCTGTGGTGGTCCTCAGGGGAATTGCTTCTGGGTACCTGGTGGCATGATCCACTACCACCAGGATAAACCTGTGCCCAGATGCAGTTTGAGGGTCAAGGGGACCAACAATGTCAATCCCTACCCTTTCAAAGGGTACCCCCACCACAGGTAGTGGTATCAGGGGGGCCTTTGTTGTGCCACCTGCCTTACCACTGGCTTGGCATGTGACAAAGGAGCGACAAAACTCCTTTGTGTCCTCTGACATATGTGGCCAATGAAAATGTGGAACAAGCCTGTCCCAGGTCTTGTTTTGCCCAAGTGACCTGCCAAAGGGATATCATGTGCTAGGGTCAAGAGGAACCCCCTAAACTTCTGAGGTATTACCATCCTCCTGGTGGCTCCAGGGGCTGGATCTCTACCCTCAGAATATAGGAGTCTCTCATCCCAATAAACTTTATGGGACCCACTAGCACTCCCAGCAGCCTCAGCAGCAGCCTGCTGTCTGAGGGGTTCAAGAGAGGGGCAGCACTGTTGCTCCTTACTCAGATCTTCCCTAGAAGGGCCCCCTGCCCCCAAGAACTCAACCTGATCAGGCTCAAGTCCCTCTGGGGCAGTTCCTTCTTCAGGATCTGCTTCACCTCCCTCTGGGGGTGAATCTGTGACCTGAGACAGAGGGGAAGGCACTGCCTTTACCCTACTGCTCCTCCTCTTGGGAAGCATCTGGTCCATTGTTCCAGGATCCAGAGCTGGTTCAGTGTTATGCATTCTTGCTTGTGACCTGGTCACAGCAAATACCTCTGCAGGGATGCCCAACATCTCAGCATGAGTCCATAACTCTACTTCAGATCAGGCTGAAGTCTCTAGATCATTGCCCAATAGACATTCGACAGGGAGGTCTGCACTGACTACAACCTTCTTGAGGCCAGTTACCCCTCCCCAGGAGAAATTCACAATTGCCAGACTATGGTTGGTCCTGACATTGCTTGCATTGGTCACCTGGTACATTTCGCCCAGGATGATCTGTCCAGGGTCCACAAGATCCTCTGCCACCATGGTGACACTAGCACCTGTGTCCCTAAATGCCAAAGCCTGTTTGCCATTTATTACAGGCTGCTGTTTGTATTTGCCCAGATTACTGGGGCTTACTAGGAAGGACATATCAAGGTCTCCATCACAAATCAGCATTGCCTGAGTGGGCACTCTGACTAGGGCAGAGTCCACTTCAGAACCCAGGGTCAACCCTACTACACCCTTATTCTGAGTACCACCTCCACCAGTAGCTGAGCTAGGGGGAACAGTTGCCTTAGGGGCAGGAGTGGTGGTGGTTTGGTCTTTGGACTTGTTACAATCAGAAGTCCAGTGCCCTTTCTGTTTACATAATTTGCACCAGGGCTTCTTTTGGCCTTTTCCCTTGTTGGATTGTGACTCCCCACCAGGTGCAGATTTTTGGGGCCCTTGTGAAGACTTCTGGTCTTTTGACTTATCCCCACCTTTCTCAGAGCCCTTAGGATCTTGCTTCTTGGTGTCACCCCCTGGTTCTGGGGTTTCTGCCTTACCCTGGTTCTGACCCATTTGTCTGCCTTCTTTCCCAATTCTTGGGGAGAGGTCAGATCTGAGTCCACCAGGTATTGATGCAACAACTGGTTCTGGCAATTATTAAGGATCTGTTCTCTCATCATCAGATTATACAATCCCTTGAAATCAGTAACCCTACTGCCAACCAGCCAACCCTCCAGAGCCTTGGTTGCACAATCTACAAAGTCAGTCCAGTCCTGAGTCTGTGCCTTCTGGGTGTCTCTGAACTTCAACCTGTACTGCTCAGTGGTTAAGCCAAACCCATCTATCAGTGCACTCTTCAGGACTTCATAATTATCAGCATCCTCTTCTCTAACAGTGAGGAGCTTGTCTCTACCTTTGTCTGAAAAGGAGAGCCACAAGATTGCTGCCCACTGCTTTTGGGGGACCTGCTGTACTCTACAGTCCCTCTCCATAGCAGTTATCCACTTGTGGATATCATCCCCACTCTGGTAGGGAGGAACAACCTTGCTCAGGTTCCTATGGTCTGGAATAGATTCTCTGCCTCTAGGGACACTGTTGCTGCCACCAAGGGGTTCTAACCCCTCTCTTCTAGAAGCTCTCTGGATCTCCAGGGCTTCTCTATCCAGTGCCAACTGCTTGGTTCTGAGGGCAACTCTTGCTTCCTCATACTGCAGCAGTTTGCGCATTCTGTCAGAGGAGCTCTCTCTTATGGGAAAGTATGAGTTCCTCTGCTGGACAAATTCTCTGCCAGAGTGATAAGAGTGGTCAGATTCCCTGGAAGGGGACCTATGCCTCTCATCCACTCTGTCAGTTCTCTTAGGGAGAATTCCTCTGTCCTTTTCAGGCCCCTTGGAGCCTGGCCCTTCAATCACAGAGTCTTGGTCATTCTGATTTTCATCATCTGACCCAGATACTGTAATTGACCCACCCCTGATTCAGACCCATTAGCTCCTAGAGCCAATCTAAGATCATCTGCTGTCAGCAGATCTATCAGGTGTAGTGTGGAGGGACTCTGTCCTAGCTTCAGGTGTCTTCCAACACACATGGCTCTCAAGTCAGAGAAAGCCATGTCCTTATACTGAGGCTGAGTGGATCCACTGGTTCCACCCTTTAAGGACATTCTAGTGTTGTGCAGTGTTGTACTACCTACACTAGTTTGTGGCCTACTGATACTAGCTTGAGCTGTAGAAAGGGTGTGCTATCCCTTGGCACACAGCTCTAAGTTCAGTAGAACTTATTGATACTCAGCTTGACTTTATATGTACCTTGAGTACCTATAGTGGTTTTCAGTTAGTAATTCAAATATAGATTTTCTGGTAAAACAATAGCAAGCTGGAATCCCACCGCTGCCACCAATGTGAGAAGTTGGCCTGGTATATGCTTTTCACTAATTAAAGTGGACACCTTGCACCAGAACAATTTGACTCTTATGGTAGATAGGTTTAAGACAACCTTTATAGAAAGCTATCCTAGTGGTAGCTGTGGAGAGCAGCCTTCAGGCTAAGTCTTGAAGGAATGTAAAGCAGCTTGTTTTACCACACAATCTCTTGAATCACCAAATGAAAAGACACCACACAGGTATATATATCAAATATATATGTATTTATTAATAAACAACTCTCTACTAATCTCTTTATGAGATTAGAAGTCAGGAACATATGTACAAATCAAAATGTTATCAAAATAAGTTTAGCACAATCGAATATCACAATCTGAGTTTGGCTAGACCTAGGTCTAGGGCATCTAGAATCGAGGGACCCCCAAGAACCACCCCAGGTAGTTGTAGGAGACTCACAGGGGACGGACGCGGTGTCCTGGCACCGGTGCGAGTCCTGTACGAGTCTATGCGAACAGACGCGATTGAGATTTCAATGTTAAAGGTCCCTTGCGTGTTCGAGGCGAACACACCGATCGGTCCTTGTACGAGTCGAAGGACGCGGTTACTGATGGAGTTGCAAGGGAGTTGGACGCGGTGTGTCTAACACAGACGCGAACCATGCACGAGTCAGCGCGATAGTCGCACTTGGAAAGTAAGAGTTTTAGGGCACTTCTAGGGTAGCTACAAGCAAGTCACTTACAGGGTAAGTAGTTCTAGGGCCCACACCCACAGGAGCACTGTAGTGCTGAATTTACCTCACCCAGGGGAGCCGGGTGCATAGGTGTTCTTTGGTGTCGGGTCGCAGCATCGTTTTCAATGGGAGCCAGTGAAGACTTGCTGCTTGCGGCGACAGGAGAAATGTCCGGAGGAATCCAAGCCTGGATTCAGAAGATGGAAGACCTGAAAGCAGAGGGGACAGTGTTCAAAGTCACTTGGCAGTGACTCGGGGCAAGGAAGATGGATGCCCACCATCGTTGCAATATTCAGGTCATTCATGGGTGCCTTGACTCTTCAGCCACGAGGTCCAGGAGGCATCGACGACAACCAGGAGCTGGATTCCGCGTGGACCATGATGTCTGCAGCTTACTGCGGTGTCAGCAACTCGATTGGAGCCAACAAGCCTTAATAACAGCAAGTCTTGGGGAAAGTGTAAAAAGTCAATGGTGCAGACCAGCAAGGTCTGTGGGACTCACCCAGCGAGGGTAAGTCAGGGCAGGCCTGGAGCAACCAGGGGAGCTCTTTGGTTCTGTAGGAAAGCCTTCTGCGGACCCACAAGCTGGCAGGCAAGGGATCGCAAAGACGCCTCGGGAGGATTCGCTCAACAGGGGCCCACGGTCACTCGGGACGTGGTAGGCCTCTGATCTTCAGAGGAATTCCTGCTGGAGGCTAGTACCACACGTGGTCCAAAGCACAAATTCGTAAATTTTTGTGAAGGGGTTGCACTCGACAATAGTGCACGGTACTCAGGGGTCGCGGTTCCTCGTCACCCTTGGGGTCCACTGGCCTCAGCTTCACTGGGGACTCACTATGGCCTTTGAGAAGTCAGGAAATCCACTTCTTGGGCTACAGGGACTTCGGACTCCGGCGGGAGCGGCGTAGTTTGCGACCATCGTTTGTAGTTTTTGGTGCCTGCCAAGCAGGGGAGTCACTCCTTGACTCCAAGGGAGATTCTTCAGTCTTCCAAAGGTAGTGGAACGTCGAAGGTCCGGGATTCTTCTTGTAGAGACGTCGTCCAGGGGTATCTAGGTTGCAATGCACAGGTTCCCCCTCTTATACTAAAAGAAAGGGAGGGACTAG
Source organism: Calotriton arnoldi (assembly GCA_963921515.1). Lineage (NCBI taxonomy): Eukaryota > Metazoa > Chordata > Amphibia > Caudata > Salamandridae > Calotriton > Calotriton arnoldi. Next base: position 140,006 of record CAWUFW010020435.1, on the reverse strand, counting down.
CTCTATGACCCCACCTATGGGAGGGTCAGGGGAGTGGGTGGCTACACCCACTTCCCTTTGTCCAGTTTCGTGCCAGAGCAGGGGCAGGTAGCCCCTGAGCTGGTTTGAACTGACATATGCACAGAGGAGCCTTCTGCTCCCCCAGTGCAGGACTTCAAAGCACTCTAAGAGTGCACCCACCCAGCCCCAATACACTAAACCCTGTCTGGGAGGTGGTTACACCTCCCTGTGACAGGATGCCTATTGTTGGGCTTCCTCCACTGCGAGTTTCGGTCATCAGCAGGAGGGCAGCCCAGTGTCTGTGACTGGTGGCATCCATTTTGTGATGCCAGGGCTCTGCAGGATTCTACCGCGTTTCCACAGTAGGTACATGTCTATCCCTCTAGAAGGGTGGAATGCTACCCCCGCCGCCAGGACTGGCGGCGGGGTAGTATTCCAAGATGTTTGACAGCAAACACGACATGTTTTGATGCAGCCATTCCAAAGTTAGCATTTTACCGCGAGGATATAATGCACTTAAGAGTATATGGTTTAACCGCATCCACAAACAGCCCCAGAGAATGGACTCTGAGAGCTGCAGAGGGGCCCTGCTCAGGCAGAGGCACCCTCTCACATAGGAACCAAGCACCCTGCCCTCAGGATTGATAGGGCCTGCCTTAGGGGTGACTGATAGGTTTAAATGTGTGTGCAGAGGAGATATAGGAAACCTATATCTCAGTGAGGAGTGCTAGCACCACCTCACCCAGGCTGCAGTAGCAGGCCTGTGGTGTCAGATTTAGTCTGCTTCCCAGGGGTGGCATAATACATGCTTCAGCCCCTGGTAGGCCTGTGAAGTACCTATGCCCTTGGTACCTAAGGTACCATATACTAGGGACTCATAAGGTACCACAGTATCCAATCACTAGTGCACCTAGAATGCACTCCAAGTCATTTAGAGAGAACAGAGAGGCTGGGGCCCTGATTGGCAGGCACCCAGCCAGACTATAGCCAGAAACCAGTGTAAACATTAGAAAAAAAGTAGGGGCAACATAAGAGGCAGATCCTACTCTCCTACAAGAAAGAAGCAAGACAGGTGCAGAAAGAAGCATGGAAAGTGCAGAATGAAGCAACAGGGGTGCAGAAAGAGGCAATAGAAGTGTAGAAAGGAGCAAGTGAGGTGCAGAAAGAGCCAACAGTGGTGCAAAAAGAGGCCAGAGAGGTGCAGAAACAGGCAAGAGAAGTGCACAAACAGGCAAGAGAATTGCTGAAAGAAGCAACAGAGGTGTAGAAAGAAGCAAGAAAAGAGCAGAAAGAGGCAAGTGAGATGCAAAAACAGGTAGGAAAGATACAGAAAGAGGGAAGACGAGTGCAGAAAGAGACAACAGGGGTGCAGAAAGATGCAAATGAGGTGCAGAAAGAGGCAACAGACGTGCAGAAAGATGGAAGAGAGGTGCAGAAGAAGCCAAGAAAAGTGCAGAAAGAGGCAAAAGAGGTACATAAAGAGACAACAGGGGTGCAGAAAGAAGCAAGACAGGTGCAGAAAGAAGCATGGAAAGTGCAGAATGAAGCAACAGGGGTGCAGAAAGAGGCAATAGAAGTGTAGAAAGGAGCAAGTGAGGTGCAGAAAGAGCCAACAGTGGTGCAAAAAGAGGCAAGAGAGGTGCAGAAACAGGCAAGAGAAGTGCACAAAGAGGCAAGAGAATTGCTGAAAGAAGCAACAGAGGTGTAGAAAGAAGCAAGAAAAGTGGAGAAAGAGGCAAGTGAGATGCAAAAACAGGCAGGAAAGGTACAGAAAGAGGGAGGACGAGTGCAGAAAGAGACACCAGGGGTGCAGAAAGAAGCAAATGAGGTGCAGAAAGAGGCAACAGACGTGCAGAAAGAGGGAAGAGAGGTGCAGAAAAAGGCAAGACAAGTGCAGAAAGAGTCAAAAGAGGTACATAAAGAGACAACAGGGGTGCAGAAAGAAGCAAGACAGGTGCAGAAAGAAGCATGAAAAGTGCAGAATGAAGTGACAGGGGTGCAGAAAGAGGGAAGAGAGGTGCAGAAAAAGCCAAGAAAAGTGCAGAAAGAGGCAAAAGAGGTACATAAAGAGAAAACAGGGGTGCAGAAAGAAGCAAGACAGGTGAAGAAAGAAGCATGGAAAGTGCAGAATGAAGCAACAGGGGTGCAGAAAGCGGCAAGAGAAGTGCAGAAACGGGCAAGAGATGTGCACAAAGAGGCAATAGAATTTCTGAAAGAAGCAACAGAGGTGTAGAAAGAAGCAAGAAAAGTGCAAAAACAGGCATGCAAGATGCAAAAACAGGCAGGAAAGGTACAGAAAGAAAGAAGACAAGTGCATAAAGAGACAACAGGGGTGCAGAAAGAAGCAAATGAGGTACAGAAAGAGGCAACAGACGTGCAGAAAGAGGGAAGAGAACTGCAGAAAAAGGCAAGAAAAGTGCAGAAAGAGGCAAAAGAGGTACATAAAGAGACAACAGGGGTGCAGAAAGAAGCAAGACAGGTGCAGAAAGAAGCATGGAAAGTGCAGAATGAAGCATCAGGGTTGCTGAAAGAGACAAGAGAAGTGTAGAAAGGAGAAATTGAGTTGCAGAAAGAGCCAACAGAGATGCAATAAGAGGCAAGGGAGGTGCAGAAACAGGCAATAGAATTGCTGAAAGAAGCAATAGAGGTGTAGAAAGAAGCAAGAAAAGTGCAGAAATAGTCAAGTGAGATGCAAAAACAGGCAGGAAAGGGACAGAAAGAGGGAAGACGAGTGCAGAAAGAGACAAAAGGGGTGCAGAAAGAAGCACATGAGGTGCAGAAAGAGGCAACAGACGTGCAGAAGGAGGGAAGAGAGGTGCAGAAAAAGGCAAGAAAAGTGCAGAAAGAGACAAAAGAGGTACATAAAGAGACAACAGGGGTGCAGAAAGAAGCAAGACAGGTGCAGAAAGAAGCATGGAAAGTGCAGAATGAAGCAAAAGGGGTTTAGAAAGAGGCAAGAGAAGTGCAGAAACAGGCAAGACAAGTGCACAAAGAGGCAAGAGAATTGCTGAAAGAAGCAACAGAGGTGTAGAAAGAAGCAAGAAAAGTGCAGAAAGAGCCAAGTGAGATGCAAAAACAGGCAGGAAAGGTACTGAAAGAGGGAAGACGAGTGCAGAAAGAGACAACAGGGGTGCAGAAAAAAGCAAATGAGGTGCAGAAAGAGGCAACAGACGTGCAGAAAGAGGGAAGAGAGGTGCAGAAAAAGGCAAGAGAAGTGCAGAAAGAGTCAAAAGAGGTACATAAAGAGACAACAGGGATGCAGAAAGAAGCAAGACAGGTGCAGAAAGAAGCATGAAAAGTGCAGAATGAAGTGACAGGGGTGCAGAAAGAGGCAAGAGAAGTGTAGAAAGGAGCAAGTGAGGTGCAGAAAGAGCCAACAGAGGTGCAAAAAGAGGCAAGAGAGGTGTAGAAACAGGCAATATAATTGCTGAAAGAAGCAACAGAGGTGTAGAAAGAAGCAAGAAAAGTGCAGAAAAAATCAAGTGAGATGCAAAAACAGGCAGGAAAGGGACAGAAAGAGGGAAGACGAGGCAGAAAGAGACAGCAGGGGTGCAGAAAGAAGCACATGAGGTGCAGAAAGAGGCAACAGACGTGCAGAAGGAGGGAAGAGAGGTGCAGAAAAAGGCAAGATTAGTGCAGAAAGAGACGAAAGAGGTACATAAAGAGACAACAGAGGTACACAAAGAAGCAAGACAGGTGCAGAAAGAAGCATAGAAAGTGCAGAATGAAGGAACAGTGGTACAGAAAGAGGCAAGACAAGTGCACAAAGAGGCAAGACAATTGCTGAAAGAAGCAACAGAGGTGTAGAAAGAAGCAAGAAAAGTGCAGAAAGAGCCAAGTGAAATGCAAAAACAGGCAGGAAAGGTACAGAAAGAGGGAAGACGAGTGCAGAAAGAGACAACAGGGGTGCAGAAAGAAGCAAATGAGGTGCAGAGAGAGGCAACAGACGTGCAGAAAGAGGGAAGAGAGGTGCAGAAAAAGGCAAGAAAAGTGCAGAAAGAGGCAAAAGAGGTACATAAAGATACAACAGGGGTGCAGAAAGAAGCAAGACAGGTGCAGAAAGAAGCATGGAAAGTGCAGGATGAAGCAACAGGGGTGCAGAATGAGACAAGAGAAATGTAGAAAGGAGCAAGTGAGGTGCAGAAAGAGCCAAAAGAGGTGCAAAAAGAGGCAAGAGAGGTGCAGAAACAGGCAAGAGAAGTGCACAAAGAGGCAAGAGAATTCCTGAAAGAAGCAACAGAGGTGTAGAAAGAAGCAAGAAAAGTGCAGAAAGAGGCAAGTGAGATGCAAAAACAGGCAGCAAAGGTACAGAAAGAGGGAAGACGAGTGCAGAAAGAGACAAAAGGGGTGCAGAAAGAAGCAAATGAGGTGCAGAAAGAGGCTACAGACGTGCAGAAAGAGGGAATTGAGGTGCAGAAAAAGGCAAGAAAAGGGCAGAAAGAGGCAAAAGAGGTACATAAAGAGACAACAGGAGTGCAGAAAGAAGCAAGACATGTGCAGAAAGAAGCATGGAAAGTGCAGAATGAAGCAACAGGGGAGCAGAAAGAGGCAATAGAAGTGTAGAAAGGAGCAAGTGAGGTACAGAAAGAGCCACCAGAGGTGCAAAAAGAGGCAAGAGAGGTGCAGAAACAGGCAAGAGAATAGCTGAAAGAAGCATCAGAGGTGTAGAAAGAAGCAAGAAAAGTGCAGAAAGAGGCAAGTGAGATGCAAAAACAGGCAGGAAAGGTGCAGAGAGAAGTTAGACGAGTGCAGAAAGAGACAACAGGGGTGCAGAAAGAAGCACATGAGGTGCAGAAAGAGGCAACAGACGTGCAGAAAGAGGGAGGAGAGTTGCAGAAAAAGGCAAGAAAAGTGCAGAAAGAGGCAAAAGAGGTACATAAAGAGACAACAGGGGTGCAGAAAGAAGCAAGGCAGGTGCAGAAAGAAGCGTGGAAAGTGCAGAATGAAGCAACAGAGATGCAGAAAGAGGCAAGAGAAGTGTAGAAAGAAGCAAATGAGGTGCAGAAAGAGGCAACAGACGTGCCGAAAGAGGGAAGAGATGTGCAGAAAAAGGCAAGAAATGGGCAGAAAGAGTCAAAAGAGGTACATAAATAGACAACAGGGGTGCAAGGAGCAAGTGAGGTGCAGAAAGAGCCAACAGTGGTGCAAAAAGATGCAAGAGAGGTTCAGAAACATGCAAGAGAAGTGCACAAAGAGGCAAGAGAATTGCTGAAAGAAGCAACAGAGGTGTAGAAAGAAGTAAGAAAAGTGGAGAAAGAGGCAAGTGAGATGCAAAAACAGGCAGGAAAGGTACAGAAAGAGGGAAGACGAGTGCAGAAGGAGACAACAGTGGTGCAGAAAGATGCAAATGAGGTGCAGAAAGAAGCAACAGACGTGCAGAAAGAGGGAAGAGGGAAGAGAGGTGCAGAAAAAGGCAAGACAAGTGCAGAAAATGGCAAAAGAGGTACATAAAGAGACAACAGGGGTGCAGAAAGAAGCAAGACAGGTGCAGAAAGTAGCATGGAAAGTGCAGAATGAAGCAACAGGGGTGCAGAAAGAGGCAAGAGAAGTGTAGAAAGGAGCAAGTGAGGTGCAGAAAGAGCCAACAGAGGTGCAAAAAGAGGCAAGAGAGGTGCAGAAACAGGCTAGAGAAGTGCAGAAACAGGCAAGAGACGTGCACAAAGAGGCAAGAGAATTGCTGAAAGAAGCAACAGAGGTGTAGAAAGAATCAAAAAAAGTGCAGAAAGAAGCAAGTGAGATGCAAAAACAGGCAGGAAAGGTACAGAAAGAGGGAAGACGAGTGCAGAAAGAGACAACAGGGGTGCAGAAAGAAGCAAATGAGGTGCAGAAAGAGGCAACAGACGTGCAGAAAGAGGGAAGAGAGGTGCAGAAAGTACATGAGATTTGCAGAATGAGGTGAAGAGAAGTGTAGAAAAAGAAAGAAACGTGCAGAAAGAAGCAACAGAAATGCAGAAAGAGGCAAGAGAGGCGCAGATCGAAGCAAGAGTGGCTTGCACACCTTTAGTACCAATTTAACACCCACATTTAGCAATAAGTAACACGTGACCATTCTAGGTTTGCAAAGGGCCTTCCACCACGCTGTAACACTTCTCGCTGCATTTTTGGTAACGTTTGACCCGTTTCAGCTAGAAACAAGGCTTTTTTTGTTCAAATCTGCAGATTAGCGTGCAGATGATGAATTATGTGGCTAATGCAGAAAATGTATAACTGTGCGAAAGTCGGAGCAGCCAAACATTCACATAATTCCAGTGGCCCTGCTCATACCTCTGACTAGGTCCACAAGTGCTCCTCAGTGATTCCATCTTTTTTTGTCTCACTGAGTTCATAGTTGAGCTTCTATGGAAACAAGGAAGACTAAACCTGAGGTTACCACTCCACAACACAGACTACCATACCATATAATTACTCTCCATAACACATAATCCCACTCTACATAATTCCTATACACTAAATACCACATACTTTCTATCCACATAATCTCACTGCAGAACATACCACATAATTCCACTACACACAACGTACATCTACTCCAGTCCAAAAAACATTAGTAAAAAACTTTTGCATTTACAACGCCAATGGCTCTAATTCTCGCAAATGCGAAACCTATTACTTTGCAAACACTTCTTTAATTAGTAGTCGCGTTTGCAGATTGGTGGAGAAAGGGTGATGGGCCTCCGACCAGCGCTCAGGAATTCCGGTGCATAGGGCTTACAGGAGGTACCAGTAGGGCTTCTTGGCCCCCAAAGTCCCTCAGGAGTAAATTGGACTTCATCCCCATCCCATAGTCTGCCAGGAGCGCGTTTGCAGAATGGTGGAGAAAGGGGGCATGGCCTCCGAAGACGTCTTAGAAATCCCACTGTGCAGGACTTACTGGAGGTAACAAGAGGGGTAGTTGGCCCCCAAGGACATCCTTGGGGGCCAACTACCCCTCCTTTTACCTCCAGTAAGTCCCACACAGCAGCATTGCTAAGTTCGAAGAGCAGGCCATGCCCCCTTTGCCCACCACTCTACAAACGCGCTCCCTGGTGCACTCTTGGATGGAGATTGAAGTCCCCTTCACTGCTGGGGGTACTTTAGGGGCCAACTAGCCTACCTCTTACCTCCAGTATGCCCCACGCAGTGGGATTGCTGAGAGGTAGACAAAGGCCATGCCCCCTTTCTCCACCACTCTGCAAACACGCCCCCTGGCACGTTGTTAGTTGGGGAATTAATTCCCCTTGAATGCTGAGGGTCCCTGGGGGCCAACTAGCCCACCAGGTACCTCCAATATGTGCCACAGAGCTGTATTGCAGAGAGGTGGTCCGAGGCCACACCTCCTTTTTACACCACTCTGCAAACGCGCCTCTTGGTGCACTGCTGCTCGGGGGATGAAGTCCACTTGTGTCCTGAGGTCCTCAGGACACAAGAGGACCTCATCGTCCCACCACCAGTGCGCCAAGAGGCGTGTTTGCAGAGTGGTGTAAAAAGGGGCGTGGCCTCGGACCACCTCTCTGCAACACAGCTCTGTGGCGCATACTGGAGGTACCTGGTGGGCTAGTTGGCCCCAGGGACCCTCAGGATTGAAGGGGACTTAATCCCCCAATTTACAACGCCCCAGGGGGCGTGTTTGCACACTTTTCATATCAGGCCCCGCCTCCTCCCTGCACCACTGTGCAAACGCGCCCCCTGGTGCGTTGTAAGTTAAGGGATCAAGTCCCCTTGAATCCTGAGGGTCCCTGGGGGCCAACTAGCCCACCAGGTACCTCCAGTAAGCGCCACAGAGCTGCGTTGCAGAGAGGTGTAAAAAGGGGCGTGGCCTCGGACCACCTCTCTGCAACGCAGCTCTGTGGCACATATTGGAGGTACCTGGTGGGCTAGTTGGCCCCCAGGGACCCTCAGTATTCAAGGGGAATTAATTCCCCAACTAACAATGCACCAGGGGGCGCGTTTGCAGAGTGGTGGAGAAAGGGGGCGTGGCCTCCGGAGAGATGCAGTTTTTTTTTCTGTTTTTTTTGTACAAGGGGGCTGTGTGGCCCCACCATTTTTTACTTTTTTGGGGCCCTGGGGACCCCATACCCCAGGGCCTGACCCCTTTTTCTAAAACAAAAAAATGTTAAATCGGGAAGGGGGCCGTGTGGCCCCCCTCCCGAGGCCAATTTCAGCCCTGGGGACCCCATCCCCCGGGGCTGGACTTTCCTTTTTTTTTTTTTATTATTGATGAGGGGGGCCATGTGGCCCCCCCTCCCGGGCCACTTCTGGCCCTGGGGACCCCATCCCCCGGGGCCTGGCCTCTCTGTTGGGGACCGTGGGGGGAGCCCCAATTCCCCCACGGTCCCGCCGGCTCCCCGCCTCCTGCGGGAGCCGGCATTGCTTTTGAGCAAGGGGAGCTGCAGACATGCAGCTCCCCTTGCTCAAAGCAATCATCTGCTTTGCTTCATTGAAGCGAGAGCAGGTTTCCCTGCTCTCGCTTCAATGAAGCAAAGCAAAGTTTGCTATGGCAGGGCGGGAGCCGCACGGCTCCTGCCCTGCCATAGCAAACAGCAGTGTCCTGGGGGTGGGCACCCCGGGACATTGAAGGAGCTGGCCCTGGGGGGTGGAAGTCCCCAGGGTCATCGAGGGCTCCAGGAGGGAGGCCACGTGGCCCCCCTCCCAACTATTTAAAGCCCTGGGGAGGTGGTGGTCCCCAGGGCACGGGGGTCCGTAACGGACCCCTGCATTTGAATACTGGGTGCCCCAGGGAGGTGGTGGTCCCCAGGGCAGTGTAGGGGGGCTTGAGCCCCACGCACTAATTAATGATGACAGCCCCGGGGAGGTGGCGGTCCGCGGGGCTTGGGGGTGCCCGTGAGGCCCCCCCACCCTTATTGACATTAAGACCCGGGGAGGTGGTGGTCCCTGGGGCTTGGGGGGGCCCGCGAGGCCCTCCCGCTCTATAATCAATTAAGCCCTGGGGAGGTGGTGGTCCGTGGGGCTGCGGGGGGGGCCGCGTGCCCCCACGAATACATTTTCAAGGCCCGGGGAGGTGGTGGTCCCCAGGGCTGCAGGGGCCCCAGCGGGCCCTCGCTACATAAGTAAATTACCCCCGGGACTTGGCCCACCCGGGGACCCCCTGAGCAGGCCTGGGGGGTCAGGGTGTTTTTACCCTGCCCCCTTTTCTTGTTTTTTATCTTTCTTTTACCTTTTTATTTCTCCCTCTGTCCGAGGCACAAGATGGCTGCCAACACTTCCTGGTTTGAAGTGTTGGCAGCCAATCAGAGGCAAGCTCGTGCTTGTGTGGTTAGGCTCCGCCCAGATATCAAAAGTTTTCTTTTCTTTAATTTCTAAGCAACTACTGAATGGATTTACACCATTTAACAAAAAGGGCTCTTTCTGAACCAAGAGCTACCTTTTTGCCAAATTTGGTGTAATTCCGTTCAGCAGTTTGGGCTGTAGCTTTGTCTAAAGTTTCCTATGGAAATTAACATGGGGAAAACGCGTTTTGGGACCCCCTTTTTTCTCGGCCCCCACTTGACGAATCACCCCGAAACGTTCAAGACAGGAGCTGACCGGAGCGGGCCACTAGTTTTGAAAATTTCTCGAAGATTCATCAACCGACGCATAAGTTATTAGGAAAACAAAAAACGCTTTTTGAATAGAAACGAGGTCCTAACTATAACTACCTACTGGCGACCGCCAGTAGGTAATATCTCTATATATATATCTATATATCACTATATATCTATATATCTCTATATATATCTCTCTCTCTCTATATATATATATATATTCACTGAAAAAACCATAGGTTTCAGGGACGTTATAGTTAGTTGGACATTTCACTCGTACAAAACGAGAGAAATTCAGCCATTATAGTTAGTAGAGCTAACTATAACTCGCGCCCCCACAATGCACTGCTGATGACATCACATATTACATCACTCATGACATGGTCAGTGACATCACTGATGACATCTCAAATGACATCACTGATGACATCACTGATGACATCATCCAGTGAATGTGTGTTTCTGTGAAGTATAAATGTTTTATATATATATATGCCAAGGTGTATTGAAGAATGAGTAGGTGTATAAGTGTCTGAATGGATGATTTAATAGGTGCGTGACTGATTGTATAAGTGACTGATTAAGCGTATCTTACTGAATGCATGGGTTAGTGAGTAAACTGTGTAAATGTCTGTATCAGTCTGCCAGTTGGTGTGTAAGCGGTTGCATGGGTTGGTGAGTAGCTACATGACTGTCTATATGGGTTATTGATTGGTTGTCTGAGTATCTTTATGGGTGCCTGAGTGTCTGTGTGAGTGTGTGGGGGGTGGGTGACTCTGTGCATAGATGTGTGAGTGGGTGATTCACTGGGTGTATGGGTTCAAGAGTGCATCTGTGAAGGGCTGTATGGGTGGGTGAGTGTGTGTATGTGTGTGTTGGTGAGTGAATGTATGTCCCAGTGGTATATGTGTGAGTAACTACATATGTGAAAGGCAGTATATGTGAGTGTTGCGGTATATAAATGACTATACGTGAGAGTGAGTGATTGTGAGTGTGGCTGTATGGATGAGTGTCTGCTTGTATGAGTGATTGTATAAGAGAGTAAGTATGGTTTAGTATTTGTATAAATAAGTGAGGTGGTCTGTGTATAACTCTATAGGTGAGTAAATGGGTGTGATTGATTCTTTGCATGACTGAGGAGGTGTGTGAGTAAGTCTATGGATGAGTGGTGGTGTGTGAGTGTATGTATAGGTGTATGAGTGTATATGATAGTGCTGTATTGATGAGTGACTACATGTATGAGTTACTGTATGGGTGAATGAGTGGATGTGTGTGTAGACCTAAGAATCAGTGAGTGCGTATGTAGTAACTGGTATTTGTATGTCTATGGTTTCGAAAATCGTAGTCTGTATTTTAGAGTGGGTGTATCAAAGGTTATATTAGGTTATGAGGAGGTGCATCAGATTATCACATGGATGATGTCATCAGTGATGTCATTTGAGATGTCATCAGTGATGTCATCAGTGATGTCACTGACCATGTCATGAGTGATATAATATGTGACATCATCAGCAGAGCATTGCGGGGGCGCAAGTTATAGTTAGCTCTACTAACTATAACGGCCAAATTTCTCTGGTTTTGTATGAGTGAAATGTCCAACTAACTATAACGTCCCTGAAACCTATGGTTTTTTTCAGTGAATTTCTAAGGTTTTTTAAATGCTAATTTCTAACTATAACGTGCCTGAAACCTATGGTTTTTTCAGTGAATTTCAAAGGTTTTTTAAATGCTAATTTCTAACTGTAACGTCCCTGAAACCTCTGGTTTTTTAGTGCATTTCAAAGGTTTTTTAAATGCTAATTTCTAACTATAACATAGCAGTCGTGTTTGCAGAGTGGTGGAGAAAGGTGAGCGTGTCCTTCAAACACCTTTTAGAAATCCCACTGTGTGGGATTTAGGGGAGGTAACAGAAGGGATAGTTAGCCCCCAACGTCATCCTTGGGGGCCAACTACCCCTTTATTACCTCCAGTAAGTCCCACACAGCAGGATTGCTAACTTGTTATATCAGGCCCACCCCCTCCCTGCACCACTGTGCAAAGGCACCCCCTGGCGCATTGTAAGTTGGGAGATTAAGTCCCCTTGAATCTTGAGGGTCCCTGGGGGCCAAGCAGCCCACCAGGTACCTCCAGTAAGCGCCACAGAGCTGCGTTGCAGAGAGGTGTTCCGAGGCCACGTCCCTTTTTACACCTCGCTGTAAACGTGGCTTCTGGTGCTCTGCTGGTCGGAGGATGAAGTCCACTTGTGTCCTAAGGTCCTCAGGACACAAGAGGACCTCATTGCCCCACCAGCAGTGCAGCAGAAGCCGCGTTTGCAGAGTGGTGTAAAAAGGGGCGTGGCCTCGGACCACCTCTCTGCAACGCAGCTCTGTGGCACTACTGGAGGTACCTGTTGGGCTAGTTGGCCCCAGGGACCTCAGGATTGAGGGGACTTAATCCCCAATTTACAATGCGCCAGGAACGTGTTTGCACACTTGTTATATCAGGCCCCGCCCCCTCCCTGCACCACTGTGCAAACGTGCCCCCTGGTGCATTGTAAGTTGGGGGATTAAGTCCCCTTGAATCCTGAGGGTCCCTGGGAGCCAACTAGCCCACCAGGTACCTCCAGTAAGCGCCACAGAGCTGCGTTGCAGAGAGGTGTAAATAGGGGCGTGGCCACAGACCACCTCTCTGCAACGCAGCTCTGAGGCACTTACTGAAGGTACCTGGTGGGCTAGTTGGCCCCCAGGGACCCTCAGTATTCAAGGGGACTTAATCTCCCAACTTAGAACGCGCCAGAGGGCGCGTTTGCAGAGTGCTGCAGGGAGGGGGCGGGCCTCCAGCGAGTTGCCGGTTTCTTTTTTAATTTTTTTTTCTGGGAGGGGGGATGCCCCACCCCCATTCCCTGGGCTACTTTTGGCCCCGGGGACCCCATCCCCCGGGGTCTGGACTGGTTCTTTTTTTAAATTATATTTCCGGGGAGGGGGGCCACGTGGCCCTCCTCCCCTTGGCCATTTCTGGCCCCGGGGGCCCCATCCCCCGGGGCCCGCCCTTTTTTTTTTTAAATTAACAAGGGGGGTCCACGTGGCCCCCCTCCTGGGCCACTCCTTGTGGGACCCCCTGAGCAGGCCTAGGGGGTCAGGGTGTTTCCACCCTGTCCCTTTTTCTTCTTTTTTAACCTCTTTTTCACTGTTTTCTTGTGACTCGGTTCTAACGAGTCACAAGATGGCTGCCAACACTTCCTGGTTTGGAGTGTTGGCAGCCAATCAGAGCGAAGCTCGTGCCCCGGAGGGTTCGCGAACCCTCCTCGGTGCTCAGATATCGAAATTTTTCTTTTTTTAATTTCTCAGGAACTACTGAACGGATTTACACCATTTAAAAAAAAAGGTCTCTTTCTGAACCAAGGGCTACCTTTTTGCCAAATTTGGTGTAATTCCATTCAGCAGTTCGGGCTGTAGCCTGTTCCAATTTTTCCTATGGAAATTAACATGGGGAAAACGTGTTTTGGGACGCCCCTTTTTTCTCGACCCCCGCCTGACGAATCACCCCGAAACTTTCAAGACAGGAGCTGATCAGAGCGCCCCATTAGTTTTGAAAATTTTGCGAAGATTCGTCAAACGGCGCTAAAGATATTGGCAAAAGAAAAAATGCTATTTGAATAGAAACAAGGTCCTAACTATAACTACCTACTGGCGACCGCCAGTAGGTAATATATATTTATATTCACGAAAAAACCATAGGTTTCAGGGACGTTATAGTTAGTTGGACATTTCTCTCGTACAAAACCGTAGAAATTGCCCCGTTATAGTTAGTTCAGCTAACTATAACTCGCGTACCCGCAATGCACATCTGATGAGGTCACATATTACATCATTTATGACATGGTCAGTGACACACAAATCTACTCATTCACCCATAATGTCACTCATACATACAGTCACTCATCAATACAACACTATCATAAGCACTCATACACCTATACAGACGTTCACACACCACCACTCCTCCATGGAGTTACTCACACAGCTAGTCAGTCATGCAAAGAATCAATCACACTTCCATTTACTGACCTATACAGTTATACACACACCACATCACTTATTAAAACAGAAACAAATGCATACTTACTCTCTTATACAATCACTGATACAAGTACACACTCATCCATGCAGCCACTCTCACAATCACTGACTCTCACGTATAGTCATTTATATACTCCAACTCTCACATACACTGCCTTTTACATATGTAGTTACTTGGACATGTACCACTGAGACATCCATTCTCCCACCAACACACCCATACACACACTCACCCACCCATACAGCTGTTTGCACATGCACTCTTGAACCCATACACCCAGTGAATCAACCACTCACACATCTATGCACAGAGTCACACACCTCCCACCCACCCACACACACACTCAGGCACCCATACAAATACTCAGGCAACCAATTAATAGCCCATATAGACACTCATGTAGCTACTGACCAACCCATGCAGCAGCTTACACAACAACAGACAGACTGATACAGACATTCACACAGTTTAGTCACTATCCCATGCATTCATGTCACATTAGGCCTCGCCCCCTCCCTTCACCACTGTGCAAATGCGCCCCGTGGTGCGTTTTAAGTTGGTGGATTAAGTCCCCTTGCATCCTGAGGGTCCCTGGGGTCCAACTAGCCCACCAGGTACCTCCAGTAAGCACCACACAGCTGCGTTGCAGAGAGGTGTAAAAAGCGGCATGGCCTCTGAACACCTCTCTGCAACGTAGCTCTGTGGTGCATACTGGAGGTATCTGGTGGGCTAGTTGGCCCCCAGTGACCCTCAGTATTCAAGGGAAATTAATTCCCCAACTTACAACGCGCCAGGGGGGCGCTGAGTGCTGCAGTGAGGGGGCGGGGCCTCCGCCGCGATGCTGGCTTTTTAAAATTTTATTTTACAAGGGGGGGCTGTGTGGCCCCCCTTCTTTTACATTAATTTGGGCCCTGGAGACCCCATTCCCCAGGGCCTGCTCTTTTTAAAAGATTTTTTTTTTCAAAAACAGGAAGGGGACCCCATCCCCCGGGGCATGGCCACATTTTTTTTTTTAAAGGAGGGGGGTTGCGTGGCCCCCTCCTTAGGCCTCTAGTGGCCCCAGGGACCCCATCCCCCGGGGCTGTGCCTCTTTATTTTGTATTATTTTTTTTTTTCAATATTGAAGGGGGGCCGCGTGGCCCCCCTCCAGGGCCACTTCTGGCCCCGGGGATCCTATCCCCCGGGGCCGGCCCTCTCCATTGGGGACCATGGGGGGAGCCCCAATGCCCCCTCGGTCCCACCGGCTACCCACCTCCTGCGGGAGCCGGTATTGCTTTTCCACACGGGGAGCTGCTGACATGCAGCTCCCCTTGTGGAAAAGCAATCTGCTTTGGATTTTGGAAGCGAGAGCAGAGAACCTGCTCTCGCTTCCAAAATCCAAAGCAGTGTTTGCTATGGCAGGACGGGAGCCGCACGGCTCCCGTCCTGCCATAGCAAACAGCAGTGTCCCAGGGGTGGGCACCCCGGGACACTGCAGGAGCCAGCCCTGGGGGGTGGCGGTCCCCAGGGCCATGAAGGGCTCCTGGAGGGGGGCCACGCAGCCCCCCTCCCTACCATTGCAAAGCCCCGGGGAGGTGGTGGTCCCTGGGGCTCGGGGGTCCGTAACGGACCCCCGCATTTACATTTTTAGTGCCCCGGGGAGGTTGCGGTACCTGGGGCATGTGGGGGGGCTCGAACCCCCCCACACAGGTTTTATTTTTAAAAAAATAGAGCCCCGGGGAGGTGGCGGTCCCCGGGGCAGTGTGGGGGGGATTGGGACCCCCCCACGCATTTTTTTTATCAGCCCCGGGGAGGTGGCGGTGCCTGGGGCTGTGGGGGGCCGCGTGCCCCCCTGCGCTTGTTTGTTGCAGCCCCGGGGAGGTGGCAGTCCCCGGGGCTGTGGGGGCCCCCGCAGGCCACCGCTAATGAATTTACAGTGCCCCCGGGACCTGGCCCACCCGGGGGCTTTTTTAAACAAAGCGCTTTGTTTTTTTATAATTTCGGTGGGATTCGCGACCCCATCGCGATTTCTGCTGAAATTATTTTTAAAAATGCTTTTTCGGCCCTGGGGTTCCTTGTGGGACCCCTGAGCAGGCCTAGGGTTTCAGGGTGTTTCTACCCTGCCCCCTTTTCTTCTTTTTTAATGTTTTTTCTACTGTTTTCTTGTGACTCGGTGCTACCGAGTCACAAGATGGCTGCCAACACTTTCTGGTTTGGAGTGTTGGCAGCCAATTAGAATGAAGCTCGTGGTCAGGAGTGTTCGCGAACCCACCGTGGCCATAGATATCGAAACCTTTTCTTTTTCTAATTTCTCAGGAACTACTGAACGGATTTACACCATTTAACAAAAAGGACTCTTTCTGAACCAAGGGCTACCTTTTTGCCAAATTTGGTGTAATTCCGTTCAGCAGTTCGGGCTGTAGCTTTGTCTAAAGTTTCCTTTGGAAAATAACATGGGGAAAACGCGTTTAGGGACCCCCCTTTTTTCTCGGCCCCGCTTGGCGAATCACCCCGAAACTTTCAAGACAGGAGCTGACCTGAGCTGATCACTAGTTTTGAAAATTTTGTGAAGATTTGTCAACCGGCGCCAAAGTTATTGGGAAAACAAAAAACGCTTTTCCTATGGAAACTATTACTATAACTACCTACTGGTGCCCGCCAGTAGGTAATATATATATATAAAGTTCAAAAGATCCTGACCCACTACTTTTCACAGTGGGACTGTACAGGTACGAACCACACCTCGCACGGAATCAAAGTTGCCGCTTCCAAAATGTGTTTATTTCAGCTTGTAAACCTCAAAGTAAAACAGGCATAGTGCCCGCCATGACGCGTTTCGATCGCACAAACGCGATCTTGATCACATGACACGCCACATGACCTTAGCCCAATACATAGTGTGTGTGTGCCCAAACGGTTGCAAAAAACAAAGCGACAGGTGCATAGCAATAGACAACAGACTATGTCCACCAATTATAACAACATTGAAATTTAAATTGCTTCGTCTGCCTAATACAGTATCATATAGAATAAATAAGTCAAATTAGAAAAATGAATGAGTGCAAAAGATTATGTTCATCACCCATATTGAAGTCACCTAATATTCCCACAAACAATCAACTAATAAAATACAATCAATGTACTTAATAATATCGAGGGAACATTATGAACTTGGCTAGTCTTTTTCCTAATTAAAGTGCTAGTGCATATATTCCATGTAATTACAATGTTGAAAAGACACAAATCTTTACATTTAAAAAAAAATTGTGACTTGGTTAAGACATCTTATAAAACCTCCAACATCTACTCTATTGACCTCGTTGTCAAAGTGTGGACTTTGGAATTCTTATTGTTGAACCTGTCATATCTCCAAAGTGCAGTGCAATGTGCAAATAACAAACCCAGTGCAACCAAGAATATATACATGAAATAACTTACGTTTATAACTTAACTTACAATTGAGGCTGCCCAGAGGCAAGCTGTTACGTTCCTGATTGAATACTATTAAAGTGCAAATGCTATGTAAATTTAAACAGAAATATAATCATCTGTAAAATTGACATTAAATTGATATAAAACATGTAAAAACATGTAGAATAATGGGCAAGTGCCCAAAATGTCAATAGTACACACGATTAGTAGAGAATAACACAAGTATAATGGTAAAAATGTAAACATAGGACTCTAAAGTGCAATACAGAATACTACCATACAATAGTTGAGACTCACTTGGTACAAGCACTTCTACATTCAGATAAATTATAGAAAATTATTTAAGCCTTCACTCGTGTTCATTAGGCATCTTAGTGTCTAAGTCTAAAATTAAATGGGATTCAAGTTGACGAAGACTTTTCTCTCGATTACCTCCCCGTCTTGCTGCTGGCACTGACCCCAATACCGAGTATTTAAGGTCATTCAAATTGTTATTGTGCACCAACTTGAAGTGCCTTGCGACGGGGTAGGTAGAATCCGAATTTACTACAGCTCTCAGGTGCTGTAAAATTCTTTTGTATACCAGGAGCTTTGTACTGCCAATGTATTTGAGTCCACAAGTAAATTGAAAAACATATATGGCATATTCTGTGTGACATGTTAAATGATCTTTGATGAAAATAGGTGTCTCACTAAATGCTGTAGAATATTCAGTTGCATTGGTGCCAAACTTACAGGCCCGACAAGTGTTGCATCTGTAAAAACCAGGTTTGGCTAGCCATGAAGAAGTCACCATCAATTCTGGACTGGTTTTCACTAGGGCATCCCTCATCGAGGGAGCCCTCCTGAAAGTTATTTGGGGTAACGGTGGTAAAATCAATTTAAGAGTGATGTCGGTCAAATCAATTGGCCACTGGGAGTATATGATATGTCTCACCTTGTGGTGTTGTTTACTGAATGCAGGTATCAATCTCACTACTATTGTGTCGTTCCTTTCAGTATCCAATGTCGATGTTTGCAGCATAGTTTTATCTTTTTTGGATATTAGACACTGTTCTCTTGTGTGGGCATTGCCTTTATTGAGGGCTTTGACAAGCCCAGACCTTTTATACCCCCTGCAAAGAAATCGGTCAAAAGCTTCCTGTTGGATTGTGCTAAATCCCTATCTTTGCTGCAAAAATCGCCTTAAGGTATACTCTCAATTAAATGGCGGGGGTGCAAGCTACTCGCATGGAGAATTGAATTGCCCACAGTCTTTTTGCGGTGTAATTTGGTCTGGATTTTGCCTTCACAGATATAAATCTGAACATCTAAAAATTCCACACTGTGATTACTTATCTCAGCTGTAAATTTGAGATTGAGAGCATTGTCATTGATTGAAGCTACAAACTCAAGGGCTGTTTCTCTAGAGCCCTCCCAGATCAGACAGACATCATCTATATAGCGCCAGAAATGTTTTATGTGCGCTTCCCACACAGCTTTGTGACGAACTCTGAGGACATGCTCCTCCCACCAGCCTACATGGAGACACGCATAGCTGGGGGATATATATCCCCTCTCCTCCTCCCTCCTTTCCCCCACCCTTCCCTTACTTGGTCTTTAATTCCATTTAAATCGCAATATAGTCTGCATTTGCGGTAACACAAGGTTGTCCTAGGCTCCATTTGACCCTGTGTATGCTGGGACAGAATTGCGTTCTGGCAAAAACCTGAACCCGTATGTCACAGACATCAGTCTCGGCAGGGCCGGACTGGGAACTGAAACCGGCCCTGGCAAACTGCTCTGCCAGCCCCCGGGGGAGGGGGTGTGTGTGCGGCCGAGCTGTTTGCTATGGCTGGTTTCGGACAATTTTGTTACAGGGGGCCAATATTGCCAGCCCCCGGGAACAAAAACGGCCCCCAGGGGCCCAAAACCGGTCCCCCCCTGGCAGCCACCGGGGAATCGCCCAGTGCCCGCTGTGGCTAGTCCGGCCCTGAGTCTCGGCCTTTCAGATTGCAATTGGCACTGACTTCAGACCACTAGGAGGGCTCCAAGGCTATTAGAACTTTCCGCCCCTAGAGGGCAGAATGTTCTAATTACTAAAAACAAAGGTCTGTCGGAGGCCGAGGGGGTTTAAATCCCCTCGGGCTCCGAGAGGCCTTTGTTCACAGCAGCAGCTGTGAACAAAAACATTGGAATGTTGCTCTGCGGGCTTCTACCGGCCTGTAGAAGCCCAGAGCACTCCATTGTATACAATGGAGTCCTCAGCATTCCTATGTTCTAATTAACCTTAACATAACCACCAAGGCTTTCAAAGCCAACAAAAGATGGCAGCCTCAAAGGAACATATTCTGTCCATATCCTGTTAAAATGAGTTAAGAGATTACTCCCAATAAGTGTCTTTACGTGTAGGCCACAAGCTCAGATAGCAGCAGGGCCTAATCAGCTTTTCTTCATTCCAAGGTCGATACATTGAGTGTCATGAAAGTGAGTAAGAGTCATATATATTATTAACAACTCTACAAATAGAAGTGATCTGGTAGATAGCATAACATAAAGAAAATGAATATCCTATGTGCCACAGTTCTGACAAATTTGAAAATAATTTGCTAGCAAAATCCACCATCTTTACCCATGCACCACTTCCTTGCCAACAACATATTGTGTGCATTACTGCATGCCTCACCTCCACCCTTCACTGGTTTGACCCCATCTCAGGATCAGACTTTGCACAATCTCACCATAGCCAATCCCACCATATGTGCCTGAGGCAAGATTCAATTTCCCCATCCTTTCTGCAAACCCTTTCGGTAAGCAAGCAGCAATCTCCTGTTTTCCACTCTCAGCCTGGCAAAGTTCCCATGCCTTGAAAGAGTCCTTATCCAACCCCTGCACTCAACCTACCTCATTTGGCCCTACCTAACCTTTTAGCTATTGTGGTATGTTCCTTAGTCACTTCCGCCTTTTTACTGCTAGAACAGATCATCTGTTCCGTCTATCCCTTAGAAGTAAACTTGAATGTGTATGTTCGGTGAAAGGCTGAATCTCTTTTTTTAATGTGATGAAAAAAAGGGAAATGAGACTTTTTGAATGGAGTAGTTGCTATTAAGGCCCTAATTTGAGTGACAGTGCCCCCACCCCCAAAACAGCGTTAATTTGGGGTGTCACTGCCAAGTGGGCCGGTGTCCTCGGACCGGATAATTCTGGGACTGGGCAAACAAGTATGGAGGTTATTTAGGGGGCCGCAGCTGCGACCCCTGGCTTGCCCTTTGCTACTCCTAGCACTGCCTTTGCGACCCCTGGCTTAAAAGGTGGCAAATTCAGTGTCAGGGACACAGGGGCAGCTGGGGCTCCACTCTCTTTATTTTCTGTCAATATTTTATTACGCTAATAGTGAATAAATAAAATATATTATTCACTAATAGGGTAATAAAATGGATTACAATTAGCTGGAATATGCCCTTTAATGGCAGTTAAGGTAAGAAAAAAATGTTTTTAGATGTATGTTGTGTGCGTGCTTGTGGGTGAGAGTGTGTTTATTTGTGAGAGAGTGTATATGTGTGAATTTGTGTGTATGTGTAAGTATGTGTTTGTGAGTACAGGTGGAGCTCAAAGGGCTTGTAATGTCACTTCCGCTACCCCTGGCATTTTGGTGATTTGATGTCCATGCACACAAGGTTTAGTATTACTAGTTGCAAATACACATCCTGCGAAACCGATGACAAAGACAGCATCATAGAGGTGATGGTTAAAAATCTAGTTGTGAACAAAAGTTCAGGGAGACTGGCTTGTAAATGGGTAAAACTGTAATGCCATTGTGTATTAGATATCACCCTGGTGATATCAGCATAATTACATGTAGTTTCAAATCTTGATAATATTGAGTGTAAGATATCACAGAGGAGAAATATTAGAAAAAATGTTTAGTAGAGTTGTATTACAATACATGTTCACAGTAATTGCAGCTATGACGTTTTGCAGGTTTTTTCAATTTTAATTCACTTTTGTGGTTGGCTTATATAGGGAACTGTTTTATTCTTTTTTAATATCTAGACTAAGGGGCATATTTATGAGAGATTTGCTTCACGTTTGCACCACGCAAATTGGTACATGCGTGGCACAAGCCTCTAGGTCAGATTTATGAAGCCACGCAAAGTCACTTGCGTGACTTTGAATGGCTTCATAAACTTGCACTAAGGCAATGCAGTGCAAAGCGCTGTGTTGCTTACTCTGCGCAAGGGAGATGTTCCATAGGCATTGCAGTGTGTGCTCCCATGCAACTACCATGGTTTTTGACACCTTTCCAGATTTACCAAACCTGGTAAAACTGGGAATGTACCAAAAGATATGCCTCCCCAGGTGAGGCGTAGCGAGGAGAAATATGTTTATTTATTTTCGTTTTTCTTCTTTCTATGTGTGCTACATTTCCAGATTTATAAATGCTTTGCATCAGATTTGTGCTACTTTAAGGCAAACCAAACACAAAGTGTTCAGGTGGGATTTACAATCCAATGGTAATCAACATTTTCATTGGATTGTAACCAAAGTAACACAAAGTTGTGTAATGCTCTGCCTTCCATTAATTTGTATCAAGGTGGCATACCATGGGTTATGCATGGGCCTTCCCATGCAAACACCCATGGGTCTTTACGTAAATCCCTATTTACAAAGAATTGTAGACAAGGATTTGCACCCAAATTCTGTACCTCCTCGAGGCAGGTGTAAAGAGTTGAAATGATTTCATTTCTCCTTGTTTTTCCCTCTTTGCATACGTGCTGCATGGTACAGAATACATAGAAAGTATAAAAACGCTTAAAACATAGCTTTTGTACTGAAAAAGATGCCTTCAAGTTAAAAACGTATGCTTCAGACAACATAGAGACCCTTTCACCATGGCGCAATGGTGCCTGAGTTGGGTCATGGCTGCCTAAAGGCACCAAGTACAGGGAGAGAGCAGACCAGTGCCACATCTTAGTACATATGAGGGTGTTCTGCTCTCTCCCATTCATACCACTCAGCAGAGCAAGTTACTCGCAGTGCGTAACTTCTATGTAAATTTGGATCCATGTTTTTTTTTTAAGAAATAAGACCACTGGCAGTATCCCAATGTCTAAGTGTGGCTGATGAACTGCTGGTTTAGCAGTGCAGGAGCTCTGCCAATTTATGGTGGATCTTCCATTCTGCCAAACTATAGTTTAGCCCCATAATCTTAATAAAATTAAGAGATGCCTTTTAAAAGCTCTATTCGTTCCTCCCAAGCCCACTACAATAACAATGATCGGATGAATTATTTTCAAATTAAAGTCAAAAAGACTGTGTTCTGCCCTTCACATTTTAAGCTACGTTATTTGAATGTTAATTGGATAAATATGTACTTTTTAAAATTTTGTGTTAGTTTTGTGTTATTAGATCGATGTTCTTCATTAAAAAGGCTTCAACATCCTTGTTGTAGCAACCGACGCATACTGTGATTAACAATGCCTGGTAAATAAGTAGAACATTTTAATAGGAAAAAGTCGCCGACAGTGAGGTCGCGAGGTGCAGTAAAGGATGAAAGAATGTTGACTCATAAATGGGAGGTCGCAATTTTAGGAGAGTGGGAGCAGGTAATTTTTCAGTTCTAACTTGAATTTCCATGTAATTAAATTCCTGGCACAGGGGTGTAGTTGCTGGTAACAGGTGACTCACTAACAAGCAAATAAATCCAATTCTTTTGATGCAAAGGGCTAGCCCAAATCTAACAAGCATGACAAATACATTATTCCCTTCATCCTAAATCCTCACCCAAAGATGCTGCACTGCTCTGTGCAGAATTCCAACCTTCATCACGCAGCATAGTCTAAAAATTTTTTATAGGACTAACACGATCTTATGTCAGAAACAATACAGAAGGGAGCTTTGAGGCAGCCCCTTCAGCCATTGACGTTGGGGCCCATACCTTTAAACCGTGGCTTGAAAAAACTGGCATTTTTGTTACAATTAGCCCACAGGAGTATTGTTTGGGTTTGTATTGGAAAGGGAAGAGAATTGATATGCAAAGGAGTACGCCTTCCAATTCAGAACCAACATGCAGCAGTAGGGACTAGAGCAGGGTACAAGAGAATATTCTACATTTGGAGGCATAGGAAGATTGTGATTTCTTTTTGCCCTCCATAGTCTGCTGTGCTTCCACTTTCCATGCCGGCCTGCCTTCCGTGGTCAGCTTGCTCCCTTGCCCCCCCTCCACCCTGCCCTTAGTTGTTTGTGGCCTGACCCTGCACCCTCCTTCCTACCGTCTGTGGTCCATTATGGTGCCACTGACCCTGCCACCTCCTTGACCACCTTTTTGTCCTCATTTTAGCTTTCTACAGCACTAACCATAATTTCTATGACAAAAAGACCCCCTCATTTTGTTCATTTTTTACAGAAATGAGTCAAGTTTTACAGCTTTGATTCCATCAAGATGGCTTCAGGTGTGCCAATGTTTTGACAACGTTACAAATGTTAGCGCTCTAGTTGTTTATTAGAGCACTGTGGGAAGTTGAAGTAGCATACTGGGGAATTAACTCACAAACGGCTGCTGATGTTGAAAGTACATGTTTCTGTCTTCATGTCAGATTGTTTTACTAGCATGGATCAGTAAATTCGAGAACTCATAGAAAATGTGTCCACATTTTAGCTTGCTAGAGCACTAACCATAATTTCTATGACAAAACAAACCCCATCAGTCTGTTCATTTCTAAAGGAAATGCTTTACATTTTACAGCATTGAATCCATGAAGATGGCTTCAGGTGTGCCACACTTCTGTCATAAATACAGAATGTTAGCACTGTAGTTGTTCATTAGAACACTGTGGGGAGCTGCAGTAGAATACTGGGGAGTTAACTGACAGGCTGCTGCTGCTGTTGGAAGTACAATGTTGCAGTCTACATGTCAGAATGTTTTACTGACATGGATGAGAAATGAGAACTCATGCTTTCTAGAGCACTAACTATAATTTCCATGACAAAAAAACTCCCTGATTTTCTTCTTTTTTAAAGGAAAAGCTTTAGGATTTACAGGTTTCCGCCCTTCAAAATGGCTTCAAGTGTGTCACAGTTTTTTTTTTTACAATTAAGGATTGTGAGCACTCTCAATGTTTATTAGAACACTGTGGGAGTCTGCAGTAGACCACTGGGGAATCCAACATTTTATAGCATTCATGATCAAGAATGTTCAATACTATTAGGGACTGCTTGTTGCAGTGGCCATACAACAGTACAGTAAAACACATAAAATAAAAAAACAATGAACTACAATGCCCAGGTAAAATACAAAACTACAAATCCCAACATTCCCACAATAACTGGCCAATCAACATAAAGATGTTCATATAAAATGTTGTGATTATGTAGTCTCTTCCTCTTCTTTTTGCGAGGAACCAAGGACATCTCAAGACTGCAACTCTGAGACTTAATCTTGCTTTTGGTCTGAAACTAAAGAAATAAAGGTGCTAAGAAACAAATATTCTATACATTCTATAATATATTTGAATCATTTAATGAGGGTGAGAAAACGAGCAGTGAAACATTAACATCAGAAACTCAATATATATACAATTATTGTAAGAGGCTTTAATTGGGTAGAATAATCTTAGACTCTGTGGCCTAAAGAATTGAAAATTATTTTTCACGAATGCTATAAAAATTTGATTCTATGTCAAGTCCGGAGCTTCAGATTATGCAAGTTTAAAGCTGATCTGCTAATAAAGAAAAAGGATTACTTACTGATTTATAATAGAATTCTTTAAACATTGAGTCAGAAGTCCAATCTGTTAAACAAAAGATATGTTCAAGGAGAGCCCCAACATTAAAAGATTTGGAAGCAACAGCCCCTCTGACTCAATGTGCTCCAAAAATAGAAAAGTCACTGTCTTCTTCAAAAAGAATCCATCTAATCCAATGTGCTAAAGTTGGACAAGAAACTGGAGCATAAGGTTTTACAAAATAAATTAGTAACTGGTTTGAATTTGCAGATCTGACATCTGCAGTGAGAGATCCATAGAGCTTTAAACATTGAACTACACACAATCTTTTATCTCCTGGCAAAGCATGAAAAGAAATGTGCTTGGTTGCAAATTTAGTTCTCCTTGGAACTCCTTCAGGAGTGAAGTACCTACCTGTTATAACAATTGCTAGAATATCCTAAACTCTTTTACAAGAAGTTAAACATTATAAAATAGAAAGCTTGGCAAGTAGTTGTTTCTTTGACAAATATTTGTTATCAGGCCAACGCAAGTAAATCTAATACCCCTAAGTAATTTGGATGCCAAAGTTTGTTCTCCTACAAGATGATCTGCATCTGGAAAATGTCCAGCCGAAATGGCCGATCGATAAGAATTTAGTATTCTATAACAAAGACCTTCAGCAGCAAGGGATGCCAAGAAATTTATTATAAAAGTTACATTTGTTGAAATTAGATCCAAATCCCATTCCATGCACCAGAAAGACCATCTGTTCCATGCTGATCTATATTTTTGTGAGTAGAATCAGACCAGGCATTGTCAATAAGGTCGAGAGCTTCCTTAGAAAGTCCAGGCACTTGCCAGCGTCTCCTGAAAGTCTCCAAGCTACCAGACAAACAAGATGTTGGCATATTAGGGGATAAGGTTGACCCAGTGGGTCCAGAAGAAGATAGGGAAAATCTGGGAGAATTAGAGGTCATTGACATGATACATCCATTAGAAGTGAAAACCTAATCTGAGTTCTCCAAATTGGAGATATTAGAATTATCTCTGCTTTTTGTCTCCTTATCTGAAAAGCTACTCTTGGTATCATGGAAAAGGGAAGGAAGGCATCTGTTGCCAGAGCTAGAGGTTCCAGTCTCCAATTGTAAAAAATGTCAAGTTGGAAATTCAGGCGGGATGCAAAAAGATCCATTTTGCATGGACCCCAAAAGTTCATTAACTGGAGAAATAGTGTTGAGTTTATTTTCCAATCATTGGGATCACTGAGATGACCAGAATTCCAGTCTGCAACAATGTTCTCTCAGCCTGGGAGATACATTATGTGTAAATAAATATTGTGGGAAAGACTTGAGTGCCAAAATTCCTTCTCAATCTCCTCAAGGAAATCTGATTTTGCTCCCCCTAAACAGGGGCCAAGACCAAACAGAGCCCATACGAAGCTCAGGGAGAAGAAATCAACTACCAATCAAGTGCAATTTAAACTCAGTCACTATTTGAGCTCCGAACTTTTGTAATCTTCAGTTGAATTGGAGTATTTTCTTCTCCCTTAGCTCTGTATTGGCTCCGTTTAGTCTTGGCCCATTTAGCAAGCAGCTATGAATTATAGAAAAGATAGGATGCTCCTGTGGTAGTGGAAAAGTCAGAACCTGGGCTTATGAAACAATTGTAATAGGTTTTCATATGATTTTTTATGATTTGTTTGCGTATATTGTTCTACACTATTTTTAATGATCTGCACATCAAAAAAAAATGTTTAATGTTTTTTATTATGTTTGCTATGTATAGGAAAACATTGCTAAATTACTTGCATTATTCTATAAAGAGAATGTTTTAAAAAAAAGTTTTTGATTTAAAGTGATTAAGTAAATGGTGATCATAATAAATGATTTGTATGATCACGAATTTGAATGAATGTGTGAAGGTGTATCAGTACTGGCATTTGAGAGGTTTTTGAAGTTTTAAGAGGGGCTAGCCTTATGATTAGGGGCCCAAACCTGTAAGTTTATACAACTTTCTAAAAGTGGCATTTTCAAAATTGTAACAAAAAATCTGACTTTACCATTAAAGAGGATTTTAAATTACAACTTCTTAGAAACCAAACATGAACTCTCATTCTCTACCTGTTCCCAATCAAAATTTAGCACGTATTAAATGTAATGAGGCAACCCAATGTTGTCCTTCGGGAGGGGTAGGGCTCATAGTAGTGAAAAATGAATTTGGGAGTTTTTCACTGCCAGTACATGTAAAACTTAAAAGTACATGTGCAACCTTTTAATTACAATGTGCGCTGACCTATGGGCTACCTAGGGCCTACCTTAGAGGTGACTTATATGCAATAAAAGAAGAGTTTAAGGCCTGGCAAAGGGGCAATTTTGCCATGTCAAATTGACAGTTTAAGACTGCATTCAGGCTGCAATGGCAGACCTGGGACATGTTTTAATGGACTACTTAAGCGGGTGGCACAATAAGTGCTGCAGGCCCACTAGTAGCATTTTAGTTACATGCCCTGGGTATATGGTATGCCACTTTACTAGGGGCATATAAGTAAATTAAATGAGCCAATTAGGTGTATGTCAGTTTTACCATGTTTTAGAGAGTGGGCACACAAAGTTTATGACTGGTTAGTAGTGGTGAGTGCACAGAGTCCTAAGGCAAGGAAAAACAAATTCAGAAAAATAGCAGGGTGGCAGAAAAATATTTGGGGGAAGGCCACCCTAAGGCTGACAGGTCTAACTCCTGGAAAGTCGAATTTCCGCAGATGGTTTCACAATGGTAGCAACCCCTGAATCCATTACCTCTTGAGGGGAAGAACAGGGTGCTTCTTTGTCATTCCATTGAGTTCTCTTTTTGAAGTTTCCATGATAGGGAGCCAGATAATCGAAATGGCTGGCTGAGCAGCTCATTCCTCTGCCAGCCCTGCAAAAAAGTTAGGCTGAAAAATGTTGTGAGAGCAGTTTAGGGTTTATCTAGAGAAGTGAAGGTACTGACAAATTTAACAACCTCTTTAACAAAAAGATCTCCAAAGAGAAAACCTCAGCCGAGGGACCCGCGTAATTAGTTCCAAGTTCACATACCTTAAGGTTGATTCAAAGAAGAATTGATCTGCAACCTTCCACTGAAAGTGTGGAATTGGCAGCGCCAAGTAAGCAGATAGCTTGTTGTGTCCAGTCTGCTAAAATGTCAAGATCAATTGGAGAAACTTGAACTTTAACAGAGAAAGCTAAGTGAAGAATTTTGGAGAGAGGTCTAAAGGTTTACCTTGATATGCCCTCCCTGATCTATCTATTCCTTTCTTAGGGTCTTTAATGAATTTACGTAAGAAAGTAACTAACTTGAGGTCAATGTCTGGAGTAGATGCAATTTTGCCTGGCAAGGTTGAATGAGAGCATTATGCTTGGAGTTTATACCTGATCTCCTTAGGAAAAGAGGGGCAGATTTACAAGCCCCTAGCGCCACTTTTGCGTCATTTTTAACATGGGAAAAATTACGCAAAAGTGGCGCATGGGGCTTGTAAATCTGCCCCAGAGTTTCTAAATCTATTCTGGGTGTAGGCTGCAGTTTTAGGAGTAGGGGTCCATTTTGATTCGTGAGGTCTCATTATCTCCTTAGGATCAAAAATGTCACTCAGAAGAGATGCTCCAGAGTCCAATTTGGTTGAGGAACCTTCTCCGGCTTCTTCATCAGCATATGTTCTCTTTTTCGCACTGGGACGCCAAGACCTTTCTTCATCCTTATCCGAAATATCTGACTCAAAATGTTCTTCCTGACCATCAAAAATATTATCTCCATCTTCTTTAGAATTTTGAGAATTCGTAGGAAAAACATTTAAATATGCCTTTTTAAAATTTTCTAAGGCCTTAGAGCTAGATTGGTTGAGATGTAGATATTTGAGATACCGAGTGTTTTAAGAAGAACCCTCACTCACCAACCTAGTTGGTGACATGCTTCATCATAGGGTTCCCACCCGAGGGGCCGAATGCCTCTCGGGTGTGCTACGACGTCTGTTTACAGCGGAGCGGGTTTTCTTTCGGAATGTGCAATCCGTGGAAACTAACACCGTGATGGTTAAAATTACCTTTACTTATCCTAAACAATTTTAATAATGGAGAAGTAAGGTAAGATTAAAAGGTGGTGATAATGGATTTTTAGCTGGTTAAATTGGCCAGTAACATCCTGAGTGAATGGTGATAGCCGGTCTACATGTTTCAGCCTCCTTGTGCAATTAGCGAGGCTTTCGTCAGGACCAGGTATGCCACAGGGGTATGCACACGCTAAGGTGCACCCTCACCTGTGGCGCAATTTACCGTTAACTTACGGTTTAGGACTTTCAGTGTTGTCTGAAAGAAAAAAGAAAATCTGAAAGAGAAAGCACATATCATGGTATTTATGTCATCTTGTTTTTGTTCACTGTGGCGATGTTACACAATAAGTGCAATGACCCTCATGCTGCCATACGTGCTGTTCATCTGTGAACTCAACAGGCTATGGTGCCTATCGTGATTACCGTGAAGTACATTGGTTTAGGCACTATCCATTTATTCAACTTGGAGAATGTATATATCCCAAGTATTGTGTGAATACGGCAATTATTCAGTGCATTATGCTGTATTTAAAAATCCATCAGCAACTCGTAAAATACGTGTGGCCGGTTTTTACAATCTCATTACGATGGAGAGAGAAGGTTATCGACCATGACTTATTCGTTGTTGTAAGACTCGTTAACACTCAAGCATGGGGGAGAAAAGGAAAATAAGGCTTTCATGGGCTGTAGAAGATTCCTTCCCCATGGATCCTAGCGGGGGGTGTTGGTCTATTGTCACACACTGTGATAGGAAATAAGGTTGTATGTTAAGTAAAATACGAAACCGGCAAGGAAAGGGAATACCTTAATATTGGAGCATTCTGTCATACTCACAACGCCAAGACCAAGCGCCCGCTCGACACCTGGTTCAAACGCTATCAGGGACCCCGTGGATACGGGAGAGTCCCCAACCGGCGTATTTAACCCGCCATTGCTGCTTTCAGAAGCATGTCACGTCATCACGCCGAACGTGCCCGCGCGCAGCATCCGCGTCATCACGTTGGCGTGCAGGCGTGACTATCTGACTGGAATGCGAACCCCCTCTACAGTTAGTATACTCTGTACTGTAAATCTTTATTGATCATTTTCAATGTAGACAAGGGAAACATCGATGTTACCTCGTAATTTAATGTGCAAACCTGAATTCGGGGATGCCTCAAATAATGTCAATTGTAATGTCGATTACATCAAGTGTGGCTGGGTTAACCAAAGGCAGCTGTGATGGGAATAAAAACAGATGCAGCTGTGGTGGGAATAAAAATTATTTCTAGTGCCAGCTGGTGGATTAAAAGCAATCAAGGTAGGATAGTGTGGATTGTAGGCCAGATAGTGATGTTATCAGTAGTACCCTGGTCCAAACTGATAGTTTCTTTGTGTATAGTCTAGATCCAGTCTAGCAAGGCTGCTCAGATGCAATGCAAATGGAATAGTGTGTATTTAAAAGAAGGTGGAATGGTTTAGACAATCATGTCCTAGTTCCTGCTCGGGGGCTCAGTCTGTAATTTAGAACCAGCAACCATAAAGGGGCATGATGGAATGTCTGAAAGTCCAGATTATTTCCGCATGACAGAGTTCCAAGGGATATTGTCATTTAACCCTTGTTTGTGCGTGGAAAGTCTGTAAATCCAACGCTGTTCTTTTTCAAACAGGAGTTTGGTGGTGTTGGTGCTGGATTTGATCTGTTCAATTACAGTCCATTTCAGGTCATTGGTAGTATGATTGTTCTGTAGGAAGTGTTCATGCGAGTTGTGTTCTTTTTACAGCGGATGTTACTTTTATGCTCGCAGATACGCTGCTTCACTTTCCTACTGGTCATACCCAGATATCTGAGGCCACATGGGCATATGATCAGATATACCACGTTCATGGAATTGCAGTTAGTGTGTGATCTCAGCGTTCAGGTTTTGTTAGGCTGGAGAACTAGGTGTTTTGCAGGGGAAGTCAAGTGGCAGACGCTGCAATTCCCACAGGGAAAATGCCCTGTCACGCTGGGGAGTCCCCAGGAATTCAGGACTGAGGGATTTCGATCGCAGTCCATAGTTCTGGGGCAGGTGGACACCAGGGAGTCCCTCAAGCTTCTGGCTCTTTTGAATGAGAAGAGGGGTTTCTCCCATTTCCTGTTATTGGTCTGTAAGATTCTCCAGTGCTTGTTGATCGATTTCGTCACTGCATTAGACACTGTGCTATAGGTGGTCACACAGGTCAAAGGGATTTCCTTAGTGTGTCCCGGATTTTCCTCTGACAAAGCATCCCGGGGTTGGTTTCTGGCACGTTTCTGGCTTTTGTTAAGGATTTCTCAGTTTTGTAGTTAAATCAGTAGCTTGAGTACGATAGTCCTCAAGTTTTCTGCAATTTCTTCTTATGCGAAGGTATTGTCCATAGGGCAAGTTCTCTCTTAGGGCCCTTGGATGAAAACTAGAAAACTCTAGTAGATTGTTCTTAGCGGTAGGTTTGTAGTATGTCTTGTTCTCGAGTTTACTGTTTTCTTTGGTGATGATTACATTCAAGAAAACCATTTATTTCCTGTCATAGGAATGGGTAAACTTCAGGTTGGTGTCACAATTGTTAATCCATTCCAGAAATTCCGTGAGTGTCTGTTCAGGTCCTTGCCAAATGACAAGGACATCATCTATGTATCTCTTCCAGAAAGAGATACACGTGCCAAATGGATTGCTGGCATCCAGGACGTATTTCTGCTCAAAATTATGGATGTACAGCCCTGCCACACTAGGGGCAAAAGTGCTGCCCATCGAAGTGCCATTTCTTTCTAAAACCCCTAATACAACAAACTCCAACCTATCTGAAGGACACTAAGAGCCTCCTCAACATGCTACATGACATGATAGTAGACGATGTCTCTACCATTCTGCTGACCCTTGATATTGAGAGTCTGTATACGAGCATCCCACAAGATGAGACAATAAAAGTAATTAGCAATGTCCTGGGGGGGCTGTTTGGAACTTCCGTACACCTAGACAATTCATTATTGAGTGTGCCACATTGGCACTCAAAGAGAACTTTTTTGAGTATGAGGGGGATCTGTTACTACAAACCACAGGCACTTCGATGGGCAGCACGTTTGCCCCTAGTGTGGCAGGGCTGTACGTCCATAATTTTGAGCAGAAATACGTCCTGGATGCCAGCAATCCATTTGGCACGTGTATCTCTTTCTGAAAGAGATACATAGATGATGTCCTTGTCATTTGGCAAGGACCTGAACAGACACTCACGGAATTTCTGGAATGGATTAACAATTGTGACACCAACCTGAAATTTACCCATTCCTATGACAGGAAAGAAATGGTTTTCTTGGATGTAATCATCACCAAAGAAAACGGTAAACTCGAGACCAAGACATACTACAAACCTACTGCTAAGAACAATCTACTAGAGTTTTCTAGTTTTCATCCGAGGGCCCTAAGAGAGAACTTGCCCTACGGACAATACCTTCGCATAAGAAGAAATTGCAGCAAACTTGAGGACTATCGTACTCAAGCTACTGATTTAACAAAAAAACGGAGAAACCGAGGATACCCGGACAAAATCCTTAACAAAAGCCAGAAATGTGCCAGAAACCAACCCCGGGATGCTTTGTTAGAGGATAATCCGGGACACACTAAGGAAATCCCTTTGACCTGTGTGACCACCTATAGCACAGTGTCTAATGCAGTGACGAAATCGATCAACAAGCACTGGAGAATCTTACAGACCAATAACAGGAAATGGGAGAAACCCCTCTTCTCATTCAAAAGAGCCAGAACCTTGAGGGACTCCCTGGTGTCCACCCGCCCCAGAACTACGGACTGCAATCAAAATCCCTCAGTCCTGAATGCCTGGGGACTCCCCAGCGTGACAGGGCATTTTCCCTGTGGGAATTGCAGCATCTGCCACTTGACTTCCCCTACAAAACACCTAGATCTCGAGCCTAACAAAACCTGGACGCTGAGATCACACACTAACTGCAATTCCATGAACGTGGTATATCTGATCATATGCCCATGTGGCCTCAGATATCTGGGTATGACCAGTAGGAAAGTGAAGCAGCGTATCTGCGAGCATAGAAGTAACATCCGCTGTAAAAAGAGCACGACTCGCATGACGGAACACTTCCTACAGAACAATCATACTACCAATGACCTGAAATGGACTATAATTGAACAGATCAAATCCAGCACCAACACCACCAAACTCCTGTTTGAAAAAGAACAGCGTTGGATTTACAGACTTTCCACGCACAAACAAGGGTTAAATGACAATATGCCTTGGAACTCTGTCATGCGGAAATATTCTGGACTTTCAGACATTCCATCATGCCCCGTTATGGTTGCTGGTTCTAGATTACAGACTGAGCCCCCGAGCAGGAACTAGGACATGATTGTCTAAACAATTCCACCTTCTTTTAAATACACACTATTCCATTGGCATTGCATCTGAGCAGCCTTCCTAGACTGGATCTAGACTATGCACAAAGAAACTATCAGTTTGGACCAGGGTACTACTGATAACATCACTATCTGGCCTACAATCCACACTATCCTACCTTGATTGCTTTTAATCCACCAGCTGGCACTAGAAATAATTTTTATTCCCACCACATCTGCATCTGTTTTTATTCCCATCACAGCTGCCTTTGGTTAACCCAGCCACACTTGATGTAATCGACATTACAATTGACATTATTTGAGGCATCCCCGAATTCAGGTTTGCGCATTAAATTACGAGGTAACATCGATGTTTTCCCTTGTCTGCATTAAAAATGATCAATAAAGATTTACAGTACAGAGTATACTAACTGTAAAGGGGGTTAGCATTCCAGTCAGATAGTCACCCTGCACGCCAACGTGATGACGCGGACGCTCCGCATGGGCACGTTCGGCGTGATGATGTGACACGCTTCTGAATGCAGCAATGGTGGGTTAAATACGCCGGTCGGGGACTCTCCCGTATCCACGGGGTCCCTGATCGGGTTTGAACCATGTGTCGAGCGGGCGCTTGGACTTGGCGTTGTGAGTATGAGACAGAATGCTCCAATATTAAGGTATTCCCTTTCCTTGCCGGTTTCGTAGTTTTCTTAACATACAACCTTATTTCCTATCACAGTGTGTGACAATAGACCAACATCCCCCGCTAGGATCCATGGGGTAGGAATCTTCTACAGCCCATGTAAGCCTTATTTTCCTTTTCTCCCCCACGCTTGAGTGTTAACGAGTCTTACAACAACGAATAAGTCATGGTCGATAACCTTCCCTCTCCATCGTAATGAGATTGTAAAAACCGGCCACATGTATTTTACGAGTTGCTGATGGATTTTTAAATACAGCATAATGCACTGAATAATTGCCGTATTCACACAATACTTGGGATATATACATTCTCCAAGTTGAATAAATGGATAGTGCTTAAACCGATGCACTTCACGATAATCACGATAGGCACCATAGGCTGTTGAGTTCACGATGAACAGCACGTATGGCAGCATGAGGGTCATTGCACTTATTGTGTAATATTGCCACAGTGAACAAAAACAAGATGACATAAATACCATATGTGCTTTCTCTTTCAGATTTTATTTTTTCTTTCAGACAACACTGACGGTCCTAAACCGTAAGTTAACGGTAAATTGTGCCACAGGTGAGGGTGCACCTTAGCGTGTGCATACCCCCATGGCATACCTGGTCCTGACGAAAGCCTCGCTAATTGCACAAGGAGGCTGAAACATGTAGACCGGCTATCACTTATTAACTCAGGATGTTACTGCCCAATTTAACCAGCTAAAACATCCATTATCACCACCTTTTAATCTTACCTTACTTCTCCATTATTAAAATTGTTTAGGATAAGTAAAGGTAATTTTAACCATCACAGTGTTAGTTTCCACTGATTGCACATTCCGAAAGAAATCCCGCTCCACTGTAAACAGGCGTCGTAGCACACCCAAGAGGCATTCGGCCCCCCGGGTGGGAACCCTATGATGAAGCATGTCACCAACTAGGTTGGTGAGTGAGGGTTCTTCTTAAAACACTCTGGACTCCTCAGTTAATGCTTATCATTTGGAATCACTCTTTCGTTGTTGATTTATTGGTTATAAGGGGACCAAGAGTGGCTCCACAATAATTCCCTTTCTCTCTCTGTGTTTCTATGATATTTGAGATACATCATTCAATAAATAAAAAATATTTTTTAGTTGCTGTGTCATGGGTCCCATAGAAAAATATAATGAGTTTTGCACATCATTTCACTGTTTGTTTTAAATTTGGTTGCATACTGATTTATTTGGACTGAAATCAAAATCAGTAAGATTCCCAGATGTCACTTCCTTAGAGATTGAGGTGTTAGATTGTGACATTTTATTATTTAATATCTCTTGGCAGTATCAACTCAAGTCACCCCCCCTAAAAAAGAATATATTTAGTGGTAAATAAATAATTTCACCCTTAACAATATGACGTTTTTGATCTCTTAACTGCTTTAGTAAATACAACTGATGTTGAGGGGGATAATTATTCTCTGTGAGCTTAAAATATGCTAGGGTAGGTCTAAAAACTAGAAATTCCCTCAAGCAAGGCTGTTTCTAATAAATTATTGAAACCCCGAATTCCTCAACTTCAGGGATTCATTAAAATTAAAGCATTGAAGGAAGAAGCAGTTTGTATGAGTAGGAAATATTATTTTGAAAGCTACATGGGAATAGGGGCAGGCGGAGGTGTGGTTATGGCCCAGATTGAGCTGAGTTCTAGGCGGAGCAGAAGGAGAAATGCTGCGGTCTCTGGTAGCAATCGGAGCGGGTAGAGAGTTTCATATGCAGGCATCAGAACTGAAAGCGATTGCTAATAAAATAAAGAAAACAGGAGAAATGCATCCTCTTGAAGAAAAGCGGAGCGGCCAGACATCAGGAGAGCACCTGTAAGACACTTGGTAATTGACGCCTGTGCTTATAATGGCAGCATCATAAAACTAAAGAAAATAAAAGTCACAACGATTTTGAATGAGGCCACACCAGCTATGTCTCCGACTTTGATCAGCGTGACATCGGAGCTTAAATATTGTACCCTGATAAAATAATACAGAAAATGTTAAATATAATGTTAGAAATTGGGCTTCTGGTTAGCAGAGGTATGCACCATGTCCAAGTGGGAACCACAATCCTAGTCAGGGTAAGTCAGATACACACCTTAAATTAACCTGTGCTCCCTCTCTGGTAGCTTGACACAGAGCAGACAGGCTTAACGTAAGAGGAAAGGTGTAAAGTATTTGTGTAACACTTAAAACAATAAAACAGTGAAAACAACACACAAAAAATACCACACCTGGTTAGATAAATAGAGCTTAATTTAACCCCTTGTGTGCTTCGGACGGCCCCCGGCCGTCTGACGTCACGGTGGGTGTGTGCGGAGGACGGCCGGGGGCCGTCTGAACCCCGCCCACTCATTAAAACGCCCGCACAGCGCGAAAATTCGCGCAGCGCGGAAGGGGCTAATGAACCAAACAAGACCAGATTGACAAAAATCCAATAAGCAGAACTTGAGATATGATTTTTTAAAGAATAAACTGCAAAATAGAGCTTAGAAGCAATAAGCGATTAGTTGGGTTATCTGGTCACTCTGGACCGCGACAAGTCAAGCCTTCAGGACGACCGCAATGGAGTGTGGGCTGGATATAGTGACTCAGTGAGGCCCGCTGAACAAAAGTACCTTAATCTTGGTTGCGTCAACAACGATACAGCGTGTAGCCAAGCGATGCATCAGTGTTCTATAGGAGCAGCACTTTATACCCACTTTCAAGAGCCCAGGACTGGAATAGCACCACTTAGCAGGGCAAGATGCACAGATGGCAGAGTCCAGATGCTGGAGCCAGGTGGTTGGAACTCTTTGATGTCCCTGGGACTTTAGACCAGGAGGCAAGCTGACAAGCCTTTTGAGTCACTTTGGCTCTGGGTTCAAGAGATGTAGGTCCAGTTCTTCTCACTCCCAGGCAAGAGGGCAGCAGGTCAGCACAGCAAAGCAGGAGTCCAGCAGAGTAACAGTCCAGCAGAGTGGCAGTCCTTGTACCAGCACAGCAGTCCTTCTTCCTGGCAGAGTATCCACAGGTCGTGAAGTGTACTGAAGTGGTGGTGTCTGAGGTCTAGTATTTATACTTTGGTGCCCTAGTTCTGGAAGGTGGGAGACGCTTCTAGACTGTGGCTTTGAAGTGCAGGGAATCCCCTACCTTCAAGCTGGCTGGAGTGGCAATACAGGGTTGTTAGGCCTATTGTGTGGAGACAGGGCACAGCCTATTCAGGTGCAAGTGGGACTGTGCTTAGCTCAGCCCCCATCAAGCCAGTTAATGGCCCATTAAGGACCATCAAGTCACACCTAAGCTCCCATTGTGTGTGGCTGTCTAGAGGGAATGCACAAGGCCCAGCTGTTACCCACCCCATACTTGTATTCATAGACAAGCAGAAG
Source organism: Calotriton arnoldi (assembly GCA_963921515.1). NCBI lineage: Eukaryota > Metazoa > Chordata > Amphibia > Caudata > Salamandridae > Calotriton > Calotriton arnoldi. The sequence goes on along the minus strand of CAWUFW010020435.1, from coordinate 102,808 downwards.
GCACAGAATGTTTAAAGTAAGAAAATGCCAACTTTCTCTGCATTCTGTCCATCAACTGTTGTTTTTGCAACTTTCTAAAAGTGGCATTTTCAGACTTGCAATTTAAAATCCAACTTTATCGTAAGTTGTGAGTCCAAAGACACCAAACTCAAAATATTTATCTTTCCCCATTGGAAATTACACTTATAGAATGAAATAAGGTAATTCCAATGTTAACCTATGGGTGAGATAGGCCTTGTAGTAGTGAAAAATGAAGTTAAGAGTTTTTTTACTACCTGGACATGTAAAATCTAAAAGTACATGTCCAATTTTTTAAATACACTGCACCCTGCCCTTGGGGCTGCCTAGAGCCTACCTTAGGGGTGACTTACATGTATTAAAAAGGAAGGTTTGGGCCTGGAAAGAGGGTTAATTTGCCAGGTTGACATGGCAGTTTAGAACTGCACACACAGGCTCTGCAATGGCAGGCCTGAGATATGCTTAAAGGGCTAGTGAAGTGGGTGGCACAATCAATTCTGCAGGCCCACTAGTAGCATTTAATTTACAGAGCCTGGGCACCTGTAGTGCACTTTACTAGGGACTTATAAGTCAATGAAATATGCCAATTGTGAATAAGCCAATGTTACCATGTTTAAAGTAGAGGGCACATGCACTTTAGCACTGGTTAGCAGTGGTAAAGTGCACAGAATCCTAAAGCTAACAAAAACGAATTCAGCAAAAAGGGGGAGGAGGAAGGCAAAATGTTTGGGGGTGACCTTGCAAAAATGGCCAGGTCCAACATATACATTAATAACAATAAGGGAATAAGAAAGAGGTTCTTAACATGGCTGCAGAGGAACAAGACGTGGTATGACCTCAGGTCATGGACAAAAGAAAAGGTGGCCCAGCGACTCTCAGACTCCCGGGGAACAGGAGGTGTCCCACCAACAGTACCACCACCCACTGCATTTGAGACCATGGTGGAGAGCACACTGGAGCCTGAGGCTGTCGTGGGTATTGTGGACATCGACAGTTCTGCACCAGGAACAACACACAGTAAGTGTATAATATTTATTTTTGACACCTCTCAGACCACACATCTATGTCCAAATCCACATAGTCCAGCAGCGTGCATCAGACGGTGGTTCTCCAAACGTAAATTATTATACCATGATAGTGCATTAGGGGTGATGTAGTCAAAAAGTCAGCTTAAGAGTCATATGTACATTTATTGGGCCACACACCATATAGGTGAATGTAATGTCTCTCATTTGTCCCACAGTTCTGCCTGAGGTACATAGTGAGGACACCAGTGTAGAGGGAGTAGATTATGTCAACATGGCAGCAGAGGAACCCATTCCTGTAGACAGTCACCCAAGCACCACACTGCCCCAGTGTAGCACTGTGTCACCAGAGGACACAGCAATGGAGGACGATGATGTCCCTCTGGCACCAAGTCCCATCCCACAGCCATGTATGAGCCAACAGCAGCGTGTTCCAGTGCATGGGCATAAAAGGCATCATGAGGCACGTGAAGCTGTTGAAGATAAAGCCAATGCACAGGTGTTTGTTGGTCTAGAGGCATCCTTGTTCCAATCTCAATGTCTGCAAAACAAGCACTTAAAAATTAGCAGGAATATGCTTACCATGCAGCAGAGCATATCTGTTGGCTGTGACAATATTGGGATACTATTGCCAACAATGAATACCAATGTAGGGAGCCTGACACCTGCCATACAGGAATTATGCCCGTAAATGGTGGCCGACCGTGCCTATCATAGGCATTGTGATCACAGTGCTGTGGCTAGAAGGGGCCAGCTAAGTCATTCCATTGGTCGTTTGGCCAATTCTACTACAAGCCTCTCTAAAAGAACCATTACACTGCAGGTGGAAATGGAACCCTTCAGCGGTGACTTTGCCAGGCATCTGCTGTTGAACTACTACAGACCACAAGACAACAAGAGGCACTTGAGATGCCCCTCAGGATAGTGAGGAGATTTCAAGTGTGAGCAGCGTATTGGCCACTGATGCCCGGGCCCTGCGCCGCAGTAGGACACGTACCCCTGTTGGAGACCAAGCAAGGACAGCCGCAAAAAGCATTGACGGTCGCATAATCTTAGCTTGGCATTTTCACATGGCTATAATTTGTTTGGTGATGCAACCAACTTTTTTTGTATTGGACTTACCACTTGGTAATCATACAGTTTAAAAATTAAACTAAAAAAAGAGTCGCCTGACATTAAAGGTTGCTTTATTTTCCAATATTGTCTATGCGTACATCATTTCAGTGAGCACAGTGTTACTCTTAACTTACCTTGCAAAGTATTGTGTTGGTATGTGATCCAGTCAGCATTCCCCCTTCGGTGCTATGCTCTGGTCTCTAGGCTGCTGTAGAGGGGCTTCTGGCACTTCATCTTCCTAATCCGTGTCCTCCAAATTAAGGTGTAGCCCGAGCCTGGTAGCTATGCTGTATAAAATGGCACAGGTTGCTACAGTTTTGCAGGCTATCTCCAGAGCATACTGGAGTGCACCTACACTTTTGTGAAGGCACTGGAATCATGATTTGAGCATGCCAAAGGTCCTTTCAATGACAGCTCTTGTTTGTCAATGGGCAATGTTGTAACGCCTCTTAGTTTTGACTGCGGGGGCTAAGTATGGGGTCAGAATCAAAGGTTGTAACGCATATGCACTGTCACCTAGCAAAAGAAAGCTAAGTGTGAGCATGGAATGACCTGACATTAGACAGGCACATATATGTCCTTTATCTTACAGCATCACATGACCTAGTAAATAGCCATCATCAAACTCTCTGTGTTCCAGTCATTGTTGTACTCCATTGTGCCTGAAGAAGTATGTGTCATGAGTGCTCCCTGGTTAGTTTGCCACTATATCTGTGATGACAGTATGGGCATCGCATACCACCTGGATGTTGAGGGAATGAGTATTTTCCGATTTCTGAACAGATATTCAATATGTGCTGGAGGACAAATAGAAACATGTGTCCCATCTACACACCCTAATACATGGGAGAAAAAGTTTAATTTCGTATTGTGTATTTCTTCTGCATTCCTGGGAAGGTATATGTAATTGTTTATGTGTATGGACATGGCATCTAGGAACATCTTAAAGAAGGTGATAGCACACTTTGGGACACTGCACCAGTGACAGCAATCACCCTCTTTTAGCTTCCCAAGGCCAAAAGGTGCAGTGAGCACAACACTTGCACATGCATGGGGATGGAACTGCTGTGCAGGGTACTACTTTCTAGATGTGGCTAAAGCACATCAATCAAATCTAATATCACAGCACCACTCAACCTGTATTTCTCATAGATTTCTTCCTCTGTCTGTTGGAATATGGTAACCCTGGTTCTAAAGATCCTCTCCTGTCTCCTCCTATGCTAGGTAGCCAGGAATCGCCTCCTCAACGCAATCAAATGAAGTGCAGCCATTTTAGAAACCCTTGATGCATTCTGGGCCATCTTTTATAGTTTGGACACAGTTACCACCTGAATGGAATCAGTGCAAAATTGCATGTGCAAATGGGCGTTTTAGCAACTAGTCGCAAATTGCGACATCCTTGATCATAGGATTTGCAACTCGCAAGTACCGATTTTATATTTACGTGTCGCAAAAACCGGTCGCTAACAATACCGAATCGCACATTGGTCACATCGCTATTTTTGGATACCAAATGGCTTTCGTACTTACCGAAACGCCCTTTTTTCAGTCGCAAATAGGTTTGCAACCAATGTGCAAGTTGCAAATCATTCGTACATCTGGCCCTAAGTCTGAAGGTACAACTTTTGACTGGATGAAAGCGTCAAACTTATCTGGCCAATGAAAGGACTTCCCTGGCCATAAAATTTGAATTTCTCCTGCTTGGAACTTTTTCCGCCAAAACCAAGCGCTTCACTGGCACTTCATCCAACGCCTGCTGCCTTGCCTCACTGAAGGATTTTGACTTCCACAAAAGTATAAATCCCAAGGTAAAGCCTTGACCCGCGCTCTATTGTGGTAAGCCTGAAACCGCACCTAGGTCCCGGTCTGATGCAACCATTGACTATCATTGGCGCTTGGCACTTTTTGGTGATATTTGTAATTAAAACTTTATCAATTAATATCTTTGGTTCCCCTTTTTAGATTTTAGTCATGTATGTGTCATTTTCTGCATTATTCTATATTTTCCTAAATTTGAACTTGATTTTTATTGAATAGTGTTTTCAACTGTTTAACTGTTTTGCTACTTCTAAATGCTTTCCTCATTTTCTTCAAATTAAGCCTGCCTGTCTCTGTTATAGTTACAAGGGGTTAAGCTCAGGTTTAAAGCACTGAAACCTTTAACTGGACATAACAAGATAGTGACCTTATTACTTGTGGTGGCTTAACATCCACCTCAATTAAAAATTAACTTTCTCACAGTATGCATTTTGCGTCTCATAATACTGCTTTAGGGTATCCGTGTGTAGTAAATCATTACTGCTAATTCAATCTCCAAGTCCCAATCAGAGGATCAGGTTCTCCATGCCCTCAATAGTTAGCCATATGGGATACACCATTTTAGTGTTTTGGGATGCCCACTGCTTGCATGTAGTATGGAATTAATAGCTGCTGCATACCTGAAGATCCTCGTTTGACATTCACCTGGTGTAATATGTGAGGTCATAAGCCAAAAAGACAATAGTTTAATGAGCTTACTATAACTTGCACCCCCAGCATGCACTGCTTATGAACTGACATATTACATCACTCATGACACGTTTAATTGCATAATTGATGACATCATGGATGACATCATCCAATGAACATGAGGGTTTGCTATATGTTTTTCATCCTGGAAAGTGTTCATCCAGGGGCATGTTGAGCTAATTTTCCAGAACCTCTCTAGTACTAGTGGGGGTAACCTTTTGCAACACGCAGAACAAGCAGAATATAAAGATCAGTGAAATCACCCACATTAAGTAGCCATTATGCTCTTTGTATACTGGTATTGAGGAGAGTAAGGAATGTAATGGCTCTGTAGACATTAATGAGATCAGGAACTTATGAAACCTTGAATACTGTTAAAAAACAGTGTTTGGTCAATATTTGCCTCAATAAGACCTGCCTGTTAAATATCTCATCTGACAAAGAATTGTAAGTGAAGAGCTTCACGTCTATACATTAGCCAACGATAAGGCGTGCACTATCAGGCCCTAAGGACAACCCTCCGTAGTATGTAAAAGTACCCTAAATGGATTCCTGAAATGAGCAGACTGGTGTACACCATTTTAACAATGCTTACAGTCATACTGCGACTTGAACCGTTTGTAAGTCGTTCACCCAAATATTATACATTCTACAACAAAGTATAAAGTCTCATAATTTTGATTGAACTTATAATAAGTAGGTTGCAGCTTAAAGCCCAAGCCTCTTCTAAAAAAATATGTGAGAAAGGCCAAAGCTGCAGATGACAATACATTGACCACCAGTGGATATCTCGGCATGTGCCCTTGATAAATAGTTGTAATACAGTGGCATAGACAAATACTATAATCTGTTCATGTTAATTTACAGAACTTCACTAAATATTGTGAGGCATTGCAGATTATTGGATAATGTAGAATTCAGGGGTGTCCCACTTAGAGGTGGTTAATCTCATATAGGTGTTGTAAGCATGGCTGTAGGGTTGTATGCCATTATGCCATTCTCAGGAATGTGTAGTGTATTTTACCAAACAACACAGCGTTATCCATAGAGCCTGGCACACAGTGTGTTTACAGTGGCAAATGTATACCTGCCAACCTCTTGGCTTAAAATTGCAGGTCATGTGAAGAGAAAATTGTCCACAGGTATAGTTTGTAGAATTACTTCAAGTTCACAAACCCTATAGGATGGTGTCACAATCATTGTAGGATGTTATCAGTGATGTCATTAATGATATAATTTGAGATGCCGTCAGTGATCTCATGTATGATGTAATTTAACTCATCACAGGTGATGTAATGTGTGAAGTTATAGTTAGCTTAGTAAACTATAAGTGATGAATTTCAGAAGGTTTTTAACCAACTGTTTTACCTTATTTTAGCACCTAACTATAATGCCTCTATAACCTTTGTTCTTCTCAGTGAAAAAACATCTATCTATCTATCTATATTCATTGAAAAAACAAAGGTTGGGGGGACTTCAACATAACCCCTTGTGACCAAATAGACAGTCTCCCCCAGGAAACTGACCCAAAACATGTCACAGTTCTCTGATTTCCTGGGAGCCATGGGACACGTTGAGGTCTGGCGAGCACAATACCCACAACTTTGACAATACACGTTTCACTCTGGAGCACACAATAGTTTACCACAAATAGATTTCATTCTCACATTGGCAGACAGAGTTGCTAGGTTTACGAGGGTACACCATCTGGCGAGGGGTATCTCTGACCACTCCCCTATCCTGGCCTGCTACGCCGAAGAAACCCAAAGCCAACGTTGCACGTTTTCAATATACCCGGGGTACTTTAAAAACCTGCAAATATGCAACGGCCTCTCCAAAGCCACAAAAAACTATTTCGCAGAAAACGAGCACTCGGTCACTTCCCCAATCACCCTTTGGGAAGCCTATAAACCAATAATCTGGGGACAAGCCATTTCTCTTGTATCAGGCCACAAAAAAGAAAAAAAAACGACTGACTGATTCCCTAGAACAGGAAGTACTGGACCTAGAAATACTACACTCTCAAGACCCCTCCGAATCTAACACACATCGACTCAACACCAAAATGCAGGAATACAAGGAACACATGTGGGAGGAAGCCAGAACTAGACAGGCAACTTCCCGATATAAAATCTACGAAGTAGGGGACAAAGCAGGTAAACTACTTGCCTGGCTAGATAGACGCGACCGAGCGGACAGATGGGTGGCTGGGATTCAGACGGACTCCAGGAATGTAACCAAAGACCCGCAACATATTGTAGAAGCATTCGCAAATTATTATGCAAAGACCTATACCCCAGTAACCACCGCCACTGCACAAGATACTTGTTACAGCAAACAAATGATGGACGGAATGCTGACAATGCAAACATTCTCCCCCAGTCAAAAGATCTGGGTTAAATCCATCGTTCTTTTGCCCACTACGCCACCCCAGTTTGGACCCAGCCATATGCAAATCAGTCTTGACCCTGTGCCCCATGGGAACAGTCCAGACCGAACTGCCAGGCCAGGTCCTCCCTGGACCGGAAACAAGCATCCTGGGACCGGTTTCAGGGTATGTCACCCTTCTTCAGCCAGGCTAGCTTGAATCCAGTGGCACAGTGAGCAAGGGACCCACGTCTGGGCATACCCATCCCACTTAGGGCGAAAAGTGTTACAGCAAACAAATGATGGACGGAATGCTGACAATGCAAACATTCTCCCCCAGTCAAAAGATCTGGGTTAAATCCATCGTTCTTTTGCCCACTACGCCACCCCAGTTTGGACCCAGCCATATGCAAATCAGTCTTGACCCTGTGCCCCATGGGAACAGTCCAGACCGAACTGCCAGGCCAGGTCCTCCCTGGACCAGAAACAAGCATCCTGGTACTGGTTTCAGGGTATGTCACCCTTCTTCAGCCAGGCTAGCTTGAATCCAGTGGCACAGTGAGTAAGGGACCCACGTCTGGGCATACCCATCCCACTTAGGGCAAAAAGTGTTACAGCAAACCCCGAAACCAGTCCTAGGATGCTTGTTTCCAGTCCAGGGAGGACCTGGCTTGGCAGTTTGGGCTGGACTGTTACCATGAGGCACAGGGTCAAGACTGATTTGCATATGGCCAGGTCTAAACTGGGGTGGCATGGTGAGCAAAAGAATGATGGATTTAACCCAGATCTCTTGACTGGGGTGAATGTTTTGATTTGTTCTGCATTCCGTCCATCAATTGTGTGTCTTTTACTGCACAAGATACAGCTCAATTCCTCAGGGACATCTACATAGCTACGCTCACTGCAGAAGAAACACTGCAGCTCGAGAGTGACCTCACAGTAGAAGAAATAACCTCGGCCATAGGTGGTATGCAGTCAGGGAAGGCCGCCGGACCCAACGGCATCCCAATAGAATTGTACAAAATGACAGCGACACATTTAGCACAACATCTAATAGAAATGTTCCAGGCCAGCTTGGAGGCCGGTGAACTCCCCAGAGATCAACATCTGGCGACAATAGTCACAATCCGCAAACCAGGTAAACCAGCGGAGGAGTGTGCCTCATACCGACCCATCTCACTGCTTAATGCAGAAGCAAAAATACTGGCCAAAACACTTGCAAACAGATTGACACCATACCTCACCAAACTTGTACACCCAGACCAATCCGGCTTCATGCCTGGCAGGAACTCAGGGCCCGATTCACAGAACTAACTTAAGACAAAATCCTAAACTTACTACCATTTTGGTATTCACAGAAGGCACTTACTCATTTTGAGTGCCTTCTGTGAATACCAAAATGAGTAAGTTACTCAAAATGAGTAAGTTACTCATTTTGGTATTCTAGAAGGCACTTACTCATCAATGAGTACGTGCCTTCTGTGAATACCAAAATGAGTAAGTGCCTTCAGTGAATACCAAAATGAGTAAGTGCCTTCTGTGAATACCAAAATGGTAGTAAGTTTAGGATTTTGTCTTAAGTTAGTTCTGTGAATCGGGCCCACAGCCCTTAACTTACACCGTCTTCATGGGGTACTGGGAAGAAGAAACACCATCCAAGAGGAGGCCACTATCCTCTCCTTGGACGCCCGCATGGCCTTCGACCCCATTGAATGGACACTTCTTTTTGCAGTCCTAGAGCGGATGGGGCTCGGCCCCAACTTCAGGTCCGCCTCTTGTATACAAAACCACTAGCGCAGGTAGTGGTCAATGCCAGACTATCGGCAACTTTTACCCTTGGGCGGGGGAGACAACAGGGATGTTCCCTGTCGCCAATCCTCTTTGCTCCTGTATGGAGCCTCTCGCGGTGTGGGTGAGGGGGGATCCCCTGATACGGGGACTCCGTTGGACGGCGGACTGGGAGGACCGTATATCATTATACGCAGATGATATTCTGCTGTACATTGCATCTCCAACGTGCTCTCTAGCTAGAATAATGAATATTTTCACAAACTTTGGGAAATATTCTGGGTACACAATAAATTGGAGCAAATCAATTTTATATGTCCTCAATGGTCCACCCCCAAGGATACCCAAAGAATGCGAGGTGACGGTGGTGGTAGATGGCTTTTGCTACTTGGGTATCTTCATCACAACGAATCCTGAGGAGTTCATGAATAGGAACCTCCAAGAACCCTTGAGACGCCTGCGAAGTGATGTCAAACATTGGCGGTCCCTCCCATTAACGTTACTGGGGCGTGCCGCACTTTTTAAGATGATGGCATTACCCAGGTTTTTTATATGCTCTCCAGAGCACGCCATTCCGTATACCACAGACATATTTTAAGGCAATAGATGCTGAAGTATGTAACCTGCTATGGAATGGGAAACCACCCCGCATAGCCACTAATTAATTAGTTAAGGGATGGTATAATGGCAGAAATGCACTCACACACATCTAAGCATATTATTAGGCTTCACAGCTCATAGTACTTAACCACTGGACACATTGCCCCTATACGGACCCCGCATTTCGAATGAATCGGTACATCCTGGGTGAAGGGGTTGCCCTGCGCACACTATATGCCAAAGCGAACAATAAAAACCTCTCGGGGCCTACAGCACAAACGGTTCACCTATGGCACACGGTACAGAAGAAGCTGGGCACAACAAACTGACGCAGTTTAGCCCACTTTGGGAGACTGGGAAACTGGCTAGATTGATTAGCTGTAAAGGATTCCAGAAATGGGATCTCATCAGAATTTCAAGGGTGGGGGATTTCTGGGATAAGGGGAAAGTTATCCCCTTTGAAAAGTTGCAACAACAATACAACATGGCCACAACGGAAAAATTCCACTACTTACAAATTAGGCATGCACTCATGGCAGTGATCCCTGCTGACACAACCCTCCCGGAAGCATCACCATTAGAAGACAGGCTACTCACAGATAGGATGGACCGTAGAGCAATCTCCCTTACTTACCAAAAATTAATCAGTAATCTGCCAGACCCAATGCAAGATCTCCGTGAGAGATGACAAAAAGACATGGGGGAACTGGACGACACTGACTGGCAGGAAGCATTGGAATCCCTGCGGGAGGTGGCAATACCCTCTAGATTGCGTCTAGTACAATTCAAGGTGCTCCACAGAAGCTACCTATCCAGGGGAACATTAGACAGAATGGGGAAAGTTGAATCCCCGCTCTGCTTGCTTCAATGTGGAGGAACAGGTACATTCTACCACATCTTATGGGACTGCCCCAAGATTAGGAACTATAGGAAGACAATCATGCATACAATCACACAGGTATGCAGGACCCCTGTACCACCTGAACCCAAAAGATGCCTCCTCAATATATGGGAGGCCACAGACCTTAATCACAATCAACAAGACTGGGTGACTCTAGGCATGATGATTGCAAAGCGCAATGTTGCTAAACAGTGGGGAGCGCAACCTACACCAACACATGCCGAATGGTGCAAAGATATGGATTGGGCCATGATAGCTGAGAAGGCAGTCTATGTAAATAGAGAGTGCCCCAAGAAGTGGGAACAGGTTTGGGGAGAATGGAATACGTACAGGGGAGGGATATGCACTCAACCCTCTCGGTGCTTGTCGCTGGAGGAGATCTGAAGAACACACTAGGACACTTTTGCAATTAAGCCTCAAAACGGGGCTTGTCGCTGGAGGAGATCTGAAGAACACACTAGGACACTTTTGCAATTAAGCCTCAAAACAACATGAGAATGATGTAAGGGATGGACATGGGCTTATTACGGATAATTGTTGTAGCATTGACAAGATTGTCTGAACTGTATTGATAACCTGTGCTGCTGTCAATAAAAAAAGTTTAAAAAAAAACAAAAACAAAGGTTGAAGATTAGTTATAGTTAGGAAATGCTTATCTATTATTTCTATAGAAAAACAAATTAAACTACACAAAACTTAGAAATTAAAAAGTTATAGTTATAATTTAAAGTTATACATTTCACCCCCACCAAAACTATTTATAACTCACTCACCTTCGTACAAAGCGTTGTAAACCCGCTAGGCAGACAAAATCAAGTATAACTTGCCTCTCTATGAGTGCAGGGGCCTAGAGTTGAGTGCAATGTGATCAAGGCCCAGTGAGACAGAAATGAAACTGAAATGCGTCTAGTGGGGGGTGGTAATAAAACACAGTTTTTCACATTCCCCCATGTAAGCACTGTATTTTGGTTTGTGTATCATATCTATATATCTGTAGCATATCTATATATATATCTATATCTATCCATATCTATCTAGATAAATAGATAGACAGATAGATAGATAGATAGATAGATAGATAGATAGATAGATAGATAGATAGATAGATGGACAGATTTTTTAACATAAACATAAAGGCTGAATAAAAATTATAAATGTTAGTGCCACATCAGGAACCTTGAGTTTATCTTTTGACTCATAAATGTACACAAAAGTTTGTCATCCTGATTGTGTCCAAATGGGGTCTTTTTTGTTATTTGATTATATATTTTGATTCCAGTTGTCATAAAGATTTCACTCTGTCTCCCCCACTGATTGATTCTTCAATCTCTTCAATGCCCCAGAAGGTCAAAGATGAAGGATCTCCCCAATAAAATGTCTTGTAATGTCATGGTATGGGATCATTGATATCATTATTTGCAATTGCACGTAAATGTTCCAATATGCGTTGATGTAGCTAGCACTATGTGCTTCCAACTATCAAGAAATTGCATCGACAATTCAGGATGTAAATAACGTATGTACTCTTGCATGTGATATATTTCTTCATCCCTTATTTCTTCCCTTTGATTTCATATTCTTTTATTGACAAACCTTGTTTTCCGGCCTTCTTTTTATTCGGATTTCCAGAATCCATTTCTCATGGTGTTTTTCATCCAAACTGATACTTCTTTCTCAGGTTTTTGTTAGAAATGACTGCTTGTCAAGACTGTAGCTAACCAGAATCTCAAGCTCCCCTATAGGGTGTATATATATTTTGTGTAAAAAAAACAAAGGATACAGGGAAGTTATAGAAAGGATCAGATTTTACACACAAAAAACCATAGAAATTCAGCAGTTATAGTTATACTTATCTCAAGGAACCATATCTCATGCCCTAAGGTAACTATAGCTCACGCTCCCACCATGCACAGTTTTCTCATCAATAATTTTATTGGAAATGTTACAGTTATATCATCAATTATGTCATAGAAAATGTTATGACTGATGTGGGCTAATTAGCAGTGCATGGCGAGGGTGCGAGTTAGAGTACTTGAGATAAGTATAACTATAACTGCCGAATTTCTGTGTTTTTTTGTGTGTAAAGTCTGAACCTATCTTTAACGTCCCTGTAACCTTTGGTTTATATTTGTATGTCTATGTGTAAATTTTTTATATATATATCAAAAGAAAGGGTGCCCCTGTATGAAGACGCACACACGGAAAGCTATAACCCTCTTTAATGAGGACTGCAGCGGAGTCAGCTTCCCACCTCAGATCTGTTCAAGGGAGGCCTGACCTGTTTCGGACACCTTTGTCCTTGTTCACAGGCCAGTAAGAGGAGGAACAGCAACAGCATTGCAGAACACCTGCTTAGGTTCATTAAGTCCCGCCCCAGTGGGCGTATGCTGAAGTGCATGCTGGTAATTGCAGTTCTACAATAGATTCAATCCCAAGTGGGTGTTGCCGTATCTCTTAAATTATTAAAAATTCCATTACCCAACAGTGAGTTGATTTGAAGCAGGAGATGCTGAGTGCACTGCCCATAATTTATCACTCAAAATGGGCCTCCCGTTCCGTCAGCGTCTAATCTTCCAAGTCGCCACAGATCCGCTGTTCGGGCGGTGGTGCGTCCTCGCGGCTGGACCGGCCGCTAAACATCAAAAGAAAGGGTGCCCCTGCATGAAGATGCACACACGGAAAGTTTTAACCCTCTTTAATGAGGACTGCAGCGGAGTCAGCTTCCCACCTCAGATCTGTACAAGGGGGGCCTGACATTTTATGGACACCTTTGTCCTTGTTCACAGGCCAGTAAGAGGAGGAACAGCAACAGCATTGCAGAATACCTGCTTAAGTTCATTAAGTTCCGCCCCAGTGGGCGTATGCTAAAGTGCATGCTGGTAATTGAAGTTCTACAATAGATTCGATTCCAAAGTGGGTGTTGCCGTATCTCTTAAATTAATAAAAATTACATTACCCAACAGTGGGTTGATTTGAAGAAGGAGATGCTTAGTGCGCTGCCCATAATTTGTCACTCAAAATGGGCCTCCTGTTCTGTCAGCGTCTAATCTTCCAAGTCACCACAGATCCGCTGTTCCGGCAGCGGTGCGTCCTCGCGGCTGGATGGGCCGCTAAACATCAAAAGAAAGGTTGCCCCTGCATGAAGACGCACACACGGGAAAGTTTTAACCCTCTTTAATGAGGACTGCAGCGGAATCAGCAGTATGTACTTGTGTACATTTTGCCAGAGTTTTCAGCGTACTCTGCGGTGCACCTGACCGAGATACGTGTCAGTTTACAGGCTCCGACCACCTGCACAAACATAAAAGCCAAGTCCCGCACCAATATTCAAAAAAGGGTCTGACACAGCTCGAGTGACTCCAACATGTAGACTTTATTCACCACCTTGCTGGAATCTACATGGCATGGTTTCAGTGGCACAGGCAGACGCGTTTCGGCTGTTAGCCTTCCTCAATGCTGGCTCCCAAATGTCCAGTGTGTCTTCCCGGGGACTTTTTGAATCCTGTTTTATTACCTCCCACTGGAGGATGCCGTGTACTCACAGAAAGAGGACTGATTTTCCGAGTAAATACTCTGTCCACTCTCCCCTGGGATTAATTCAGAGCGCCCCCTGTGTCCATATGCCTTGTATTCGGCCACCGCGAATGTCAACATGCCGCCTAAATCTGCAAGTTAAATGAGTAGCCCTTACTTGTGCACACGATGTTGCCCCGATTTCCATCAGCTGTCAGGCTCCAGGTATGCATTGGCGGCGGTTTCTGAGGCGGTTAAGGCTGCATTGTCGGTCCCTCGTTCGGCAGCAAATCTGCTGCTCTCTCCCCACTGCAGTTATAAAACCATCACTGGGGGAGCGCTGCAGTATGTACTTGTATACATTTTGCCAGAGTTGTCAGCGTAGTCTGCGGTGCACCTGACCGAGAGGCGTGTCAGTTTGCAGGCACCGACCACCTGCACAAACATAAAAGCCAAGTCCCGCTCCAATATTCAAAAACGGGTCTCACACAGCTCGAGTGACTCCTACATGCAGACTTTATTCACCTCCTTGCTGGAATCTATATGGCATGGTTTCAGTGGCGCCGGCAGACGCGTTTCGGCTGTTAGCCTTCCTCAATGCCAGCTCCCAAATGCCCAATGTGTCTTCCCGGAGACTTTTTGAATCCTCTTTTGTTATCTCCCACTGGAGGATGCTGTGTAATCACAGCAAGAGGACTGATGTTCTGAGTAAATACTCTGTCCAATCTCCCTTGGGATTGATTCAGAGCGCCCCCTGTGTCCATATATATGCAAAAAAGAAGCAGAGAACTCTGGGTAGTTCCCAAGTTTAGGTGGAAGGCAGCTCCTGGAAGGAGCACCCTCAACACCAGAGACACTCTAAATTTGCTCACCTCAAACGTCTGCTTCTCTATCAAAGTTTTTAAGCATTGGATTAGCTCAGTGCTAGCCAAGCCGAGATAAAAAGGGACAAAGTCTTTTGCCATTTCTACACCAAAGTCTTTCAGCATAGGATTAGCACAGTGCTATCCATGCCGAGGTGTAAAATGTCAAAAGCCATTTACCACTCCAGGCACAGTATTACAGCTTTGGATTGGTAAAATACCATCCAAACCAACCTGAAATTAATAAAAGCAACCCCTGACACGTGTTTCGCTGTCATTACAGCTCTTCAGAGAGGTTTAGCTTTGTCCAGACACAAGGGAGCACCCAGTATTAGTCAAAACAATACCCTTGCAGGCATAGAGTGACACATAAATTATGCGAAAAGGAAGCAGAGAACTCTGGGTAGTTCCCAAGTTTAGGTGGAAGGCAGCTCCTGTATAGAGCACCCTCAACACCAGCGACACTCGAAATTTGCTCACCTCAAATGTCTGCTTTTCTATCAAAGTTTTTAAGCACTGGATTAGCTCAGTGCTATCCACACCGAGATAGAAAAGGACAAAGTCTTTTGCCATTTCTACAGCAAAGTCTTTAAGCATAGATTTAGCAAAGTGCTATCCATGGTAAGCTGTAAAATGACAAAAGTTATTTACCACTCCAGGCACAGTATTACAGCTATGGATTAGTAAAATACCATCCAAATCAACCTGAAAGGAATAAAAGCAACCCCTGACACGTGTTTCGCTGTCATTACAGCTCTTCAGAGAGGTTTAGCTTTGTCCAGACACAAGGGAGCACCCAGTATTAGTCAAAACAATACCCTTGCAGGCATAGAGTGACGCATAAATTATGCGAAAAGGAAGCAGAGAACTCTGGGTAGTTCCCAAGTTTAGGTGGAAGGCAGCTCCTGTATAGAGCACCCTCAACACCAGCAACACTCTAAATTTGCTCACCTGAAATGTCTGCTTTTCTATCAAAGTTTTTAAGCATAGGATTAGCTCAGTGCTATCCACGTCGAGATAGAAAGTGACAAAGCCTTTTGCCATTTTTACAGCAAGTCTGTAAGCATAGGATTAGCACAGTGCTATCCATACCAAGCTATAAAATGACAAAAGCCATTTTCCACTCCAGGCACAGTATTGCAGCTTTGGATTGGTAAAATACCATCCAAACCAACCTGAAATGAATAAAAGCAACGCCTGACACGTGTTTCGCTGTCATTACAGCACTTTAGCGAGGTTTAGCTTTGTCCAGACACAAGGGAGCACCCAGTATAAGTCAAAACAATACCCTTGCCGGCATAGAGTGACGCATACATTATGCAAAAAAGAAGCAGAGAACTCTGGGTAGTTCCCAAGTTTAGGTGGAAGGCTGTTCCTGTATAGAGCACCCTCAACACCGGCGACACTCGTATCAGGCCACAAAAAAGAAAAAAAAACGACTGACTGATTCCCTAGAACAGGAAGTACTGGACCTAGAAATACTACACTCTCAAGACCCCTCCGAATCTAACACACATCGACTCAACACCAAAATGCAGGAATACAAGGAACACATGTGGGAGGAAGCCAGAACTAGACAGGCAACTTCCCGATATAAAATCTACGAAGTAGGGGACAAAGCAGGTAAACTACTTGCCTGGCTAGATAGACGCGACCGAGCGGACAGATGGGTGGCTGGGATTCAGACGGACTCCAGGAATGTAACCAAAGACCCGCAACATATTGTAGAAGCATTCGCAAATTATTATGCAAAGACCTATACCCCAGTAACCACCGCCACTGCACAAGATACTTGTTACAGCAAACAAATGATGGACGGAATGCTGACAATGCAAACATTCTCCCCCAGTCAAAAGATCTGGGTTAAATCCATCGTTCTTTTGCCCACTACGCCACCCCAGTTTGGACCCAGCCATATGCAAATCAGTCTTGACCCTGTGCCCCATGGGAACAGTCCAGACCGAACTGCCAGGCCAGGTCCTCCCTGGACCGGAAACAAGCATCCTGGGACCGGTTTCAGGGTATGTCACCCTTCTTCAGCCAGGCTAGCTTGAATCCAGTGGCACAGTGAGCAAGGGACCCACGTCTGGGCATACCCATCCCACTTAGGGCGAAAAGTGTTACAGCAAACCCCGAAACCAGTCCTAGGATGCTTGTTTCCAGTCCAGGGAGGACCTGGCTTGGCAGTTTGGGCTGGACTGTTCCCATGAGGCACAGGGTCAAGACTGATTTGCATATGGCCAGGTCTAAACTGGGGTGGCATGGTGAGCAAAAGAATGATGGATTTAACCCAGATCTCTTGACTGGGGTGAATGTTTTGATTTGTTCTGCATTCCGTCCATCAATTGTGTGTCTTTTACTGCACAAGATACAGCTCAATCCCTCAGGGACATCTACATAGCTACGCTCACTGCAGAAGAAACACTGCAGCTCGAGAGTGACCTCACAGTAGAAGAAATAACCTCGGCCATAGGTGGTATGCAGTCAGGGAAGGCCGCCGGACCCAACGGCATCCCAATAGAATTGTACAAAATGACAGCGACACATTTAGCACAACATCTAATAGAAATGTTCCAGGCCAGCTTGGAGGCCGGTGAACTCCCCAGAGATCAACATCTGGCGACAATAGTCACAATCCGCAAACCAGGTAAACCAGCGGAGGAGTGTGCCTCATACCGACCCATCTCACTGCTTAATGCAGAAGCAAAAATACTGGCCAAAACACTTGCAAACAGATTGACACCATACCTCACCAAACTTGTACACCCAGACCAATCCGGCTTCATGCCTGGCAGGAACTCAGGGCCCGATTCACAGAAGTAACTTAAGACAAAATCCTAAACTTACTACCATTTTGGTATTCACAGAAGGCACTTACTCATTTTGAGTGCCTTCTGTGAATACCAAAATGAGTAAGTTACTCAAAATGAGTAAGTTACTCATTTTGGTATTCACAGAAGGCACTTACTCATCAATGAGTACGTGCCTTCTGTGAATACCAAAATGAGTAAGTGCCTTCTGTGAATACCAAAATGGTAGTAAGTTTAGGATTTTGTCTTAAGTTAGTTCTGTGAATCGGGCCCACAGCCCTTAACTTACACCGTCTTCATGGGGTACTGGGAAGAAGAAACACCATCCAAGAGGAGGCCACTATCCTCTCCTTGGACGCCCGCATGGCCTTCGACCCCATTGAATGGACACTTCTTTTTGCAGTCCTAGAGCGGATGGGGCTCGGCCCCAACTTCAGGTCCGCCTCTTGTATACAAAACCACTAGCGCAGGTAGTGGTCAATGCCAGACTATCGGCAACTTTTGCCCTTGGGCGGGGGAGACAACAGGGATGTTCCCTGTCGCCAATCCTCTTTGCTCCTGTATGGAGCCTCTCGCGGTGTGGGTGAGGGGGGATCCCCTGATACGGGGACTCCGTTGGACGGCGGACTGGGAGGACCGTATATCATTATACGCAGATGATATTCTGCTGTACATCGCATCTCCAACGTGCTCTCTAGCTAGAATAATGAATATTTTCACAAACTTAGGGAAATATTCTGGGTACACAATAAATTGGAGCAAATCAATTTTATATGTCCTCAATGGTCCACCCCCAAGGATACCCAAAGAATGCGAGGTGACGGTGGTGGTAGATGGCTTTTGCTACTTGGGTATCTTCATCACAACGAATCCTGAGGAGTTCATGAATAGAAACCTCCAAGAACCCTTGAGACGCCTGCGAAGTGATGTCAAACATTGGCGGTCCCTCCCATTAACGTTACTGGGGCGTGCCGCACTTTTTAAGATGATGGCATTACCCAGGTTTTTTATATGCTCTCCAGAGCACGCCATTCCGTATACCACAGACATATTTTAAGGCAATAGATGCTGAAGTATGTAACCTGCTATGGAATGGGAAACCACCCCGCATAGCCACTAATTAATTAGTTAAGGGATGGTATGATGGCAGAAATGCACTCACACACATCTAAGCATATTATTAGGCTTCACAGCTCATAGTACTTAACCACTGGACACATTGCCCCTATACGGACCCCGCATTTCGAATGAATCGGTACATCCTGGGTGAAGGGGTTGCCCTGCGCACACTATATGCCAAAGCGAACAATAAAAACCTCTCGGGGCCTACAGCACAAACGGTTCACCTATGGCACACGGTACAGAAGAAGCTGGGCACAACAAACTGACGCAGTTTAGCCCACTTTGGGAGACTGGGAAACTGGCTAGATTGATTAGCTGTAAAGGATTCCAGAAATGGGATCTCATCAGAATTTCAAGGGTGGGGGATTTCTGGGATAAGGGGAAAGTTATCCCCTTTGAAAAGTTGCAACAACAATACAACATGGCCACAACGGAAAAATTCCACTACTTACAAATTAGGCATGCACTCATGGCAGTGATCCCTGCTGACACAACCCTCCCGGATGCATCACCATTAGAAGACAGGCTACTCACAGATAGGATGGACCGTAGAGCAATCTCCCTTACTTACCAAAAATTAATCAGTAATCTGCCAGACCCAATGCAAGATCTCCGTGAGAGATGACAAAAAGACATGGGGGAACTGGACGACACTGACTGGCAGGAAGCATTGGAATCCCTGCGGGAGGTGGCAATACCCTCTAGATTGCGTCTAGTACAATTCAAGGTGCTCCACAGAAGCTACCTATCCAGGGGAACATTAGACAGAATGGGGAAAGTTGAATCCCCGCTCTGCTTGCTTCAATGTGGAGGAACAGGTACATTCTACCACATCTTATGGGACTGCCCCAAGATTAGGAACTATAGGAAGACAATCATGCATATAATCACACAGGTATGCAGGACCCCTGTACCACCTGAACCCAAAAGATGCCTCCTCAATCTATGGGAGGCCACAGACCTTAATCACAATCAACAAGACTCGGTGACTCTAGGCATGATGATTGCAAAGCGCAATGTTGCTAAACAGTGGGGAGCGCAACCTACACCAACACATGCTGAATGGTGCAAAGATATGGATTGGGCCATGATAGCTGAGAAGGCAGTCTATGTAAATAGAGAGTGCCCCAAGAAGTGGGAACAGGTTTGGGGAGAATGGAATATGTACAGGGGAGGGATATGCACTCAACCCTCTCGGTGCTTGTCGCTGGAGGAGATCTGAAGAACACACTAGGACACTTTTGCAATTAAGCCTCAAAACGGGGCTTGTCGCTGGAGAAGATCTGAAGAACACACTAGGACACTTTTGCAATTAAGCCTCAAAACAACATGAGAATGATGTAAGGGATGGACATGGGCTTATTACGGATAATTGTTGTAGCATTGCCAAGATTGTCTGAACTGTATTGATAACCTGTGCTGCTGTCAATAAAAAAGTTTTAAAAAAACAAAAACAAAGGTTGAAGATTAGTTATAGTTAGGAAATGCTTATCTATTATTTCTATAGAAAAACAAATTAAACTACACAAAACTTAGAAATTAAAAAGTTATAGTTATAATTTAAAGTTATACATTTCACCCCCACCAAAACTATTTATAACTCACTCACCTTCGTACAAAGCGTTGTAAACCCGCCAGGCAGACAAAATCAAGTATAACTTGCCTCTCTATGAGTGCAGGGGCCTAGAGTTGAGTGCAATGTGATCAAGGCCCAGTGAGACAGAAATGAAACTGAAATGCGTCTAGTGGGGGGTGGTAATAAAACACAGTTTTTCACATTCCCCCATGTAAGCACTGTATTTTGGTTTGTGTATCATATCTATATATCTGTAGCATATCTATATATATATCTATATCTATCCATATCTATCTAGATAAATAGATAGACAGATAGATAGATAGATAGATAGATAGATAGATGGACAGATTTTTTAACATAAACATAAAGGCTGAATAAAAATTATAAATGTTAGTGCCACATCAGGAACCTTGGGGCAGATCTACAAGAAAGTGCCGCAGCGTGGCGCTGCAAGCCCTTTGGCTGCGCCACGCTGTGGCACTTTCAGAGCACAGGAATGCGACATATTTACAAGAATATGTCGCATTCCTGTGCTCTCCCCTGCGCTGGCGCACAAACAGCTGCTAAGCGCCGGCGCAGGCACCCTTGCACCATGGTGCAAGGATGCCTGCGCCATGGGGAGATTGTTTTTGTGCAGGAAGGGGCACCTTTCTGCACAAAAACAATCAGTACAGGCTTTTCCTCTTTCAATGCGTGCTGCAGAATGCAGCACGCATTGAAAGAGGAAAACGAGGAGAAATGAAAACATTTCTCCTCGGTGCGTCTCGCTACGCCACCTCTAGGGTGGCGTAGCATTCACACGCATCTCCAGAGTTACGATTACTCGTAAATCTGGAGATGTGTCTTGTTCCATGGGTGTTGCGTGGGAACACCCACAGCAACACCATGGAACGCCCCTTCAACGCAAAGTGCTGCGTGTGAAGGGACGGTATTTACAAGGAGAGGAAAAGTCACGCATGGTGGCTTTTCCTCTCCTTGTAAATATCGAGGAGCCTCTGCGCCACCAGTACGTCACGAAAAGTGACGTACTGGTGGCGCAGAAGGCTTGTAAATCTGCCCCCTTGAGTTTATCTTTTGACTCATAAATGTACACAAAAGTTTGTCATCCTGATTGTGTCCAAATGGGGTCTTTTTTGTTATTTGATTATATATTTTGATTCCAGTTGTCATAAAGATTTCACTCTGTCTCCCCCACTGATTGATTCTTCAATCTCTTCAATGCCCCAGAAGGTCAAAGATGAAGGATCTCCCCAATAAAATGTCTTGTAATGTCATGGTATGGGATCATTGATATCATTATTTGCAATTGCACGTAAATGTTCCAATATGCGTTGATGTAGCTAGCACTATGTGCTTCCAACTATCAAGAAATTGCATCGACAATTCAGGATGTAAATAACGTATGTACTCTTGCATGTGATATATTTCTTCATCCCTTATTTCTTCCCTTTGATTTCATATTCTTTTATTGACAAACCTTGTTTGCCGGCCTTCTTTTTATTCGGATTTCCAGAATCCATTTCTCATGGTGTTTTTCATCCAAACTGATACTTCTTTCTCAGGTTTTTGTTAGAAATGACTGCTTGTCAAGACTGTAGCTAACCAGAATTTCAAGCTCCCCTATAGGGTGTATATATATTTTGTGTAAAAAAAACAAAGGATACAGGGAAGTTATAGAAAGGATCAGATTTTACACACAAAAAACCATAGAAATTCAGCAGTTATAGTTATACTTATCTCAAGGAACCATATCTCATGCCCTAAGGTAACTATAGCTCACGCTCCCACCATGCACAGTTTTCTCATCAATAATTTTATTGGAAATGTTACAGTTATATCATCAATTATGTCATAGAAAATGTTATGACTGATGTGGGCTAATTAGCAGTGCATGGCGAGGGTGCGAGTTAGAGTACTTGAGATAAGTATAACTATAACTGCCGAATTTCTGTGTTTTTTTGTGTGTAAAGTCTGAACCTATCTTTAACGTCCCTGTAACCTTTGGTTTATATTTGTATGTCTATGTGTAAATTTTTTATATATATATCAAAAGAAAGGGTGCCCCTGTATGAAGACGCACACACGGAAAGCTATAACCCTCTTTAATGAGGACTGCAGCGGAGTCAGCTTCCCACCTCAGATCTGTTCAAGGGAGGCCTGACCTGTTTCGGACACCTTTGTCCTTGTTCACAGGCCAGTAAGAGGAGGAACAGCAACAGCATTGCAGAACACCTGCTTAGGTTCATTAAGTCCCGCCCCAGTGGGCGTATGCTGAAGTGCATGCTGGTAATTGCAGTTCTACAATAGATTCAATCCCAAGTGGGTGTTGCCGTATCTCTTAAATTATTAAAAATTCCATTACCCAACAGTGAGTTGATTTGAAGCAGGAGATGCTGAGTGCACTGCCCATAATTTATCACTCAAAATGGGCCTCCCGTTCCGTCAGCGTCTAATCTTCCAAGTCGCCACAGATCCGCTGTTCGGGCGGTGGTGCGTCCTCGCGGCTGGACCGGCCGCTAAACATCAAAAGAAAGGGTGCCCCTGCATGAAGATGCACACACGGAAAGTTTTAACCCTCTTTAATGAGGACTGCAGCGGAGTCAGCTTCCCACCTCAGATCTGTACAAGGGGGGCCTGACATTTTTCGGACACCTTTGTCCTTGTTCACAGGCCAGTAAGAGGAGGAACAGCAACAGCATTGCAGAATACCTGCTTAAGTTAATTAAGTTCCGCCCCAGTGGGCGTAAGCTAAAGTGCATGCTGGTAATTGAAGTTCTACAATAGATTCGATTCCCAAGTGGGTGTTGCCGTATCTCTTAAATTAATAAAAATTACATTACCCAACAGTGGGTTGATTTGAAGAAGGAGATGCTTAGTGCGCTGCCCATAATTTGTCACTCAAAATGGGCCTCCTGTTCTGTCAGCGTCTAATCTTCCAAGTCACCACAGATCCGCTGTTCCGGCAGCGGTGCGTCCTCGCGGCTGGATGGGCCGCTAAACATCAAAAGAAAGGTTGCCCCTGCATGAAGACGCACACACGGAAAGTTTTAACCCTCTTTAATGAGGACTGCAGCGGAATCAGCAGTATGTACTTGTGTACATTTTGCCAGAGTTTTCAGCGTACTCTGCGGTGCACCTGACCGAGATACGTGTCAGTTTACAGGCTCCGACCACCTGCACAAACATAAAAGCCAAGTCCCGCACCAATATTCAAAAAAGGGTCTGACACAGCTCGAGTGACTCCAACATGTAGACTTTATTCACCACCTTGCTGGAATCTCAATGGCATGGTTTCAGTGGCACAGGCAGACGCGTTTCGGCTGTTAGCCTTCCTCAATGCTGGCTCCCAAATGTCCAGTGTGTCTTCCCGGGGACTTTTTGAATCCTGTTTTATTACCTCCCACTGGAGGATGCCGTGTAATCACAGAAAGAGGACTGATTTTCCGAGTAAATACTCTGTCCACTCTCCCCTGGGATTAATTCAGAGCGCCCCCTGTGTCCATATGCCTTGTATTCGGCCACCGCGAATGTCAACATGCCGCCTAAATCTGCAAATTAAATGAGTAGCCCTTACTTGTGCACACAATGTTGCCCCGATTTCCATCAGCTGTCAGGCTCCAGGTATGCATTGGCGGCGGTTTCTGAGGCGGTTAAGGCTGCATTGTCGGTCCCTCGTTCTGCAGCAAATATGCTGCTCTCTCCCCACTGCAGTTATAAAACCATCACTGGGGGAGCGCTGCAGTATGTACTTGTATACATTTTGCCAGAGTTGTCAGCGTAGTCTGCGGTGCACCTGACCGAGAGGCGTGTCAGTTTGCAGGCACCGACCACCTGCACAAACATAAAAGCCAAGTCCCGCTCCAATATTCAAAAACGGGTCTCACACAGCTCGAGTGACTCCTACATGCAGACTTTATTCACCTCCTTGCTGGAATCTATATGGCATGGTTTCAGTGGCGCCGGCAGACGCGTTTCGGCTGTTAGCCTTCCTCAATGCCAGCTCCCAAATGTCCAATGTGTCTTCCCGGGGACTTTTTGAATCCTCTTTTGTTACCTCCCACTGGAGGATGCTGTGTAATCACAGAAAGAGGACTGATGTTCTGAGTAAATACTCTGTCCAATCTCCCTTGGGATTGATTCAGAGCGCCCCCTGTGTCCATATATATGCAAAAAAGAAGCAGAGAACTCTGGGTAGTTCCCAAGTTTAGGTGGAAGGCAGCTCCTGGAAGGAGCACCCTCAACACCAGAGACACTCTAAATTTGCTCACCTCAAACGTCTTCTTTTCTATCAAAGTTTTTAAGCATTGGATTAGCTCAGTGCTAGCCAAGCCGAGATAAAAAGGGACAAAGTCTTTTGCCATTTCTACACCAAAGTCTTTCAGCATAGGATTAGCACAGTGCTATCCATGCCGAGGTGTAAAATGTCAAAAGCCATTTACCACTCCAGGCACAGTATTACAGCTTTGGATTGGTAAAATACCAACCAAGCCAACCTGAAATGAATAAAAGCAACTCCTGACACGTATTTTTCTGTCATTACAGCTCTTCAGAGAGGTTTAGCTTTGTCCAGACACAAGGGAGCACCCAGTATTAGTCAAAACAATACCCTTGCAGGCATAGAGTGACGCATAAATTATGCGAAAAGGAAGCAGAGAACTCTGGGTAGTTCCCAAGTTTAGGTGGAAGGCAGCTCCTGTATAGAGCACACGCAACACCGGCGACACTTGATAATTAGCTCACCTCAAATGTCTGATTTTCTATCAAAGTTTTTAAGCATTGGATTAGCTCAGTGCTATCCGCGCAGAGATAGAAAGGGACAAAGTCTTTTGCCATTTCTACAGCAAAGTCTTCAAGCATAGGATTAGCACAGTGCTATTCAAGCCAAGCTGTTAAATGACAAAAGTCATTTACCACTCCAGGCACAGTATTACAGCTATGGATTAGTAAAATACCATCCAAACCAACCTGAAAGGAATAAAAGCAACCCCTGACACGTGTTTCGCTGTCATTACAGCTCTTCAGAGAGGTTTAGCTTTGTCCAGACACAAGGGAGCACCCAGTATTAGTCAAAACAATACCCTTGCAGGCATAGAGTGACGCATAAATTATGCGAAAAGGAAACAGAGAACTCTGGGTAGTTCCCAAGTTTAGGTGAAAGGCAGCTCCTGTATAGAGCACCCTCAACACCAGCAACACTCTAAATTTGCTAACCTGAAATGTCTGCTTTTCTATCAAAGTTTTTAAGCATAGGATTAGCTCAGTGCTATCCACGTCGAGATAGAAAGTGACAAAGCCTTATGCCATTTTTACAGCAAGTCTGTAAGCATAGGATTAGCACAGTGCTATCCATACCAAGCTATAAAATGACAAAAGCCATTTTCCACTCCAGGCACAGTATTGCAGCTTTGGATTGGTAAAATACCATCCAAACCAACCTGAAATGAATAAAAGCAACGCCTGACACGTGTTTCGCAGCACTTTAGCGAGGTTTAGCTTTGTCCAGACACAAGGGAGCACCCAGTATAAGTCAAAACAATACCCTTGCCGGCATAGAGTGACGCATACATTATGCAAAAAAGAAGCAGAGAACTCTGGGTAGTTCCCAAGTTTAGGTGGAAGGCTGTTCCTGTATAGAGCACCCTCAACACCAGCGACACTCGAAATTTGCTCACCTCAAATGTCTGCTTTTCTATCAAAGTTTTTAAGCATTGGATTAGCTCAGTGCTATCCGCGCAGAGATAGAAAGGGACAAAGTCTTTTGCCATTTCTACAGCAAAGTCTTTAAGCATAGGATTAGCAAAGTGCTATCCATTCTGAGCTGTAAAATGACAAAAGCCATTTACCACTCCAGGCACAGTATTACAGCTTTGTATTGGTAAAATACCAACCAAGCCAACCTGAAATGAATAAAAGCAACCCCTGACACGTGTTTTGCTGTCATTACAGCTCTTCAGAGAGGTTTAGCTTTGTCCAGACACAAGGGGGCACCCAGTATAAGTCAAAACAATACCCTTGCCGGCATAGAGTGATGCATACAGTATGCAGAAAAGTAGCAGAGAACTCTGGGTAGTTCCCAAGTTTAGGTGGAAGGCTGTTCCTGTATAGAGCACCCTCAACACCGGCGACACTCGAAATTTGCTCATCTCAAATGTCTGCTTTTCTATCAAAGTTTTTAAGCACTGGATTAGCTCAGTGCTATCCACACCGAGATAGAAAAGGACAAAGTCTTTTGCCATTTCTACAGCAAAGTCTTTAAGCATAGGATTAGCAAAGTGCTATCCATGCTGAGCTGTAAAATGACAAAAGCCATTTACCACTCCAGGCACAGTATTACAGCTTTGGATTGGTAAAATACCAACCAAGCCAACCTGAAATGAATAAAAGCAACTCCTGACACGTGTTTTGCTATCATTACAGCTCTTCAGAGAGGTTTAGCTTTGTCCTGACACAAGGGAGCACCCAGTATAAGTCAAAACAATACCCTTGCCAGCATAGAGTGACGCATACATTATGCAAATAAGAAGCAGAGAACTCTGGGTAGTTCCCAAGTTTAGGTGGAAGGCAGCTCCTGTATGGAGCACCCTCAACACCAGCGACACTCTAAATTTGCTCATCTCAAATGTCTGCTTTCAATCAAAGTTTTTAATCATAGGATTAGCTCAGTACTATCCATACCGAGATAGAAAGGGACAAAGTCTTTTGCCATTTCTACAGCAAAGTCTTCAAGCATAGGATTAGCACAGTGCTATTCATGCCAAGCTGTTAAATGACAAAAGTCATTTACCACTCCAGGCACAGTATTACAGCTATGGATTGGTAAAATACCATCCAAACCAACCTGAAATGAATAAAAGCAACCCCTGGCATGTGTTTCGCTGTCATTACAGCTCTTCAGAGAGGTTTAGCTTTGTCCAGACACAAGGGAGCACCCAGTATTAGTCAAAACAATACCCTTGCAGGCATAGAGTGATGCATAAATGATGCGAAAAGGAAGCAGAGAACTCTGGGGAGTTCCCAAGTTTAGGTGCAAGGCAGCTCCTGTATAGAGCACCCTCAACACCAGCAACACTCTAAATTTGCTCACCTGAGATGTCTGCTTTTCTATCAAAGTTTTTAAGCATAGGATTAGCTCAGTGCTATCCACATCGAGATAGAAAGGGACAAAGCCTTTTGCCATTTTTACAGCAAGTCTGTAAGCATAGGATTAGCACCGTGCTATCCATACCAAGCTATAAAATGCCAAAAGCCATTTTCCACTCCAGGAACAGAATTGCAGCTTTGGATTGGTAAAATACCATCCAAACCAACCTGAAATGAATAAAAGCAACGCCTGACACGTGTTGCGCTGTCATTACAGCACTTCAGCGAGGGAGCACCCAGTATAAGTCAAAACAATACCCTTGCCGGCATAGAGTGACGCATACATTATGCAAAAAAGAAGCAGAGAACTCTGGCTAGTTCCCAAGTTTAGGTGGAAGGCTGTTCCTGTATAGAGCACCCTCAACACCAGCAACACTCGAAATTGTCTCACCACAAATGTCTGCTTTTCTATCAAAGTTTTTAAGCATTGGATTAGCTCAGTGCTATCCGCGCAGAGATAGGAAGGGACAAAGTCTATTGCCATTTCTACAGCAAAGTCTTTAAGCATAGGATTAGCAAAGTGCTATCCATTCTGAGCTGTAAATTGACAAAAGCCATTTACCACTCCAGGCACAGTATTACAGCTTTGGATTGGTAAAATACCAACCAAGCCAACCTGAAATGAATAAAAGCAACCCCTGACACGTGTTTTGCTGTCATTACAGCTCTTCAGAGAGGTTTAGCTTTGTCCAGACACAAGGGAGCACCCAGTATAAGTCAAAACAATACCCTTGCCGGCATAGAGTGATGCATACATTATGTAAAAAAGAAGCGGAGAACTCTGGGTAGTTCCCAAGTTTAGGTGGAAGGCTGTTCCTGTATAGAGCACCCTCAACACCGGCGACACTCGAAATTTGCTCACCTCAAATGTCTGCTTTTCTATCAAAGTTTTTAAGCACTGGATTAGCTCAGTGCTATCCACACCGAGATAGAAAAGGATAAAGTCTTTTGCCATTTCGTCTGCAAAGTCTTCAAGCATAGGATTAGCACAGTGCTATTCATGCCAAGCTGTAAAATGACAAAAGTAATTTACCACTCCAGGAACAGTATTATAGCTTTGGATTGCTAAAATACCATCCAAGCCAACCTGAAAGGAATAAAAGCAACCCCTGACACGTGTTTCACTGTCATACAGCTCTTCAGAGAGATTTAGCTTTGTCCAGACACAAGGGAGCACATAGTATAAGTCAAAACAATACCCTTGCAGGCATTGAGTGAAGCATATATTATGCAAAAAGGATGCAGATAACTCTGGGTAGTTCCAATGTTTAGGTGGAAGGCAGCTCCTGTATAGAGCACTCTCAACACCAGCAACACTCTAAATTTGCTCATCTCAAATGTCTGCTTTCAATCAAAGTTTTTAATCATAGGATTAGCTGAGTGCTATCCACACCGAGATAGAAAGGGACAAAGTCTTTTGCCATTTCTACAGCAAAGTCTTCAAGCATAGGATTAGCACAGTGCTATTCATGCCGAGCTGTAAAATAACAAAGTCATTTACCACTCCAGGCACAATATTACAGCTTTGGATTGCTAAAATACCATTCAAGCCAACCTGAAATGAACAAAAGCAACCCCTGACACGTGTTTCACTGTCATACAGCTCTTCAGAGAGATTTAGCTTTGTCCAGAAAAAAGGGAGCACATAGTATAAGTCAAAACAATACTCTTGCAGGCATAGAGTGAAGCGTAAATTATGCAAAAAGGAAGTAGAGAACTCTGAGTAGTTCCAATGTTTAGGTGGAAGGCAGCTCCTGTTTAGAGCACTCTCAACACCAGCAACACTCTAAATTTGTTCACCTCCAATGCCTGCTCTTCTATCAAAGTTTTTAAGCACTGGATTAGCTCAGTGCTATCCACACCGAGATAGAAAAGGACAAAGGGGCATATTAGCAAGACCCACGTTAAAATTATCGCCGCTTTAGCGGCAGGAAACTGCCGCTAAAGCGTCGATAATGGGCTTGCTAATATGCGTTATAGAATTCAATAGAAGCCCAGGTTAGATGTGCAGGACATCTAACATGGGCTTCTATTGGAATTCTATAACGCATATTAGCAAGCCCATTATCGACGTTTTAGCGGCAGTTTCCTGCCGCTAAAACGGCGATAATTTTAACGTGGGTCTTGCTAATATGCCCCAAAGTCTTTTGCCATTTCTACAGCAAAGGTTTTAAGCATAGGATTAGCACAGTGCTATCCATGCTAAGCTATTAAATGACAAAAGCCATTTTCCACTCCAGGCACAGTATTACAGCTTTGGATAGGTAAAATACCATACAAGCCAACCTGAAATGAATAAAAGCAACCCCTGACGTGTTTCGTTGTCATTACAGCACTTCAGAGAGGTTTAGCTTTGTACATACCCAAGGTAGGACCCAGTATTAGTCAAAACAATATCCTTGCATGCTTAGAGTGACGCATAAATTATGCAAAAAGAAAGCAGAGAACTCTGGGTAGTACCCAAGTTTAGGTGGAAGGCAGCTCCTGTATAGAGCACCCTCAACACCAGCGACACTCTAAATTTGCTCATTTCAAATGTCTGCTTTTCTATCAAAGTTTTTAAGCATAGGATTAGCACAGTGCTATCCACACTGAGATAGAAAGGGACAAAGTCTTCTGCCATTTCTACAGCAAAGTCTTTAAGCATAGGATCAGCACAGTGCTATCCATGCCGAGCTGTAAAATGACGAAATAAATTTACCACTCCGGGCACAGTATTACAGCTTTGGATTGGTAAAATACAATCCAAGCCAACCTGAAATGAATAAAAGCAACCCCTGACACGTGTTTCGCTTTCATTACAGCTCTTCAGAGAGATTTAGCTTTGTCCAGACACAAGGGAGCACCAAGTATAAGTCAAAACAATACCCTTGCAGAGATAGAGTGATGCATAAATTATGGAAACATGGAAGGAGAGAACTCAGGGTAGCTCCTACGTTTAGGTGGAAGGCAGCTCCTGTATAGAGCACACTCAACACCAGCGACACTCTAAATTTGCTCATCTCAAATGTCTGCTTTTCTATCAAAGTTTTTAAGCATAGGATTAGCACAGTGCTATCCACACCGAGATAGAAAGGGACAAAGTCTTTTGCCATTTCTACAGCAAAGTCTTTAAGCATAGGATTAGCAAAGTGCTATCCATGCTGAGCTGTAAAATGACAAAAGCCATTTTCCACTCCAAGCACAGTATTACAGCTTTGGATTGGTAAAATACCAACCAAGCCAACCTGAAATGAATAAAAGCAAACCCTGACACGTGTTTTGCTGTCATTACAGCTCTTCAGAGAGGTTTAGCTTTGTCCAGACACAAGGGGGCACCCAGGATAAGTCAAAACAATAACCTTGCCGGCATAGAGTGATGCATACAGTATGCAGAAACGAAGCAGAGAACTCTGGGTAGTTCCCAAGTTTAGGTGGAAGGCTGTTCCTGTATAGAGCACCCTCAACACCGGCGACACTCGAAATTTGCTCACCTCAAATGTCTGCTTTTCTATCAAAGTTTTTAAGCACTGGATTAGCTCAGTGCTATCTACACCGAGATAGAAAAGGACAAATTCTTTGCCATTTCTACAGCAAAGTCTTTAAGCATAGGATTAGCAAAGTGCTATCCATGCTGAGCTGTAAAATGACGAAAGCCATTTACCACTCCAGGCACAGAATTACAGCTTTGGATTGGTAAAATACCAACCAAGCCAACCTGAAATGAATAAAAGCAACTCCTGACACGTGTTTTGCTGTCATTACAGCTCTTCAGAGAGGTTTAGCTTTGTCCTGACACAAGGGAGCACCCAGTATAAATCAAAACAATACCCTTGCCGGCATAGAGTGACGCATACATTATGCAAAAAAGAAGCAGAGAACTCTGGGTAGTTCCCAAGTTTAGGTGGAAGAAAGCTCTTGTATGGAGCACCCTCAATACCAGCGACACTCTAAATTTGCTCATCTCAAATGTCTGCTTTCAATCAAAGTTTTTAATCATAGGATTAGCTCAGTGCTATCCATACCGAGATAGAAAGGGACAAAGTCTTTTGCCATTTCTACAGCAAAGTCTTCAAACATAGGATTAGCACAGTGCTATTCATGCCAAGCTGTTAAATGACAAAAGTCATTTACCACTCCAGGCACAGTATTACAGCTATGGATTGGTAAAATACCATCCAAACCAACCTGAAATGAATAAAAGCAACCCCTGACATGTGTTTCGCTGTCATTACAGGTCTTCAGAGAGGTTTAGCTTTGTCCAGACACAAGGGAGCACCCAGTATTAGTCAAAACAATACCCTTGCAGGCATAGAGTGATGCATAAATTATGAAAAAAGGAAGCAGAAAACTCTGGGTAGTTCCAAAGTTTAGGTGGAAGGCAGCTCCTGTCTAGAGCACCCTCAACACCAGCAACACTCTAAATTTGCTCATCTCAAATGTCTGCTTTCAATCAAAGTTTTTAATCTTAGGATTAGCTGAGTGCTATCCACACCGAGATAGAAAGGGACAAAGTCTTTTGCCATTTCTACTGCAAAGTCTTCAAGCATAGGATTAGCACAGTGCTATTCATGCCGAGCTGTAAAATAACAAAAGTCATTTACCACTCCAGGCACAATATTACAGCTTTGGATTGCTAAAATACCATCCAAGCCAACCTGAAATGAACAAAAGCAACCCCTGACACGTGTTTCACTGTAATTACAGCTCTTCAGAGAGATTTAGCTTTGTCCAGACACAATGGAGCACATAGTATAAGTCAAAACAATACTCTTGCAGGCATAGAGTGAAGCATAAATTATGCAAAAAGGAAGCAGAGAACTCTGAGTAGTTCCAATGTTTAGGTGGAAGGCAGCTCCTGTTTAGAGCACTCTCAACACCAGCAACACTCTAAATTTGTTCACCTCAAATGCCTGCTCTTCTATCAAAGTTTTTAAGCACTGGATTAGCTCAGTGCTATCCACACCGAGATAGAAAAGGACAAAGTCTTTTGCCATTTCTACAGCAAAGGTTTTAAGCATAGGATTAGCACAGTGCTATCCATGCCAAGCTATTAAATGACAAAAGCCATTTTCCACTCCAGGCACAGTATTACAGCTTTGGATAGGTAAAATACCAAACAAGCCAACCTGAAATTAATAAAAGCAACCCCTGACATGTGTTTCGTTGTCATTACAGCTCTTCAGAGAGGTTTAGCATACACAAGGTAGGACCCAGTATTAGTCAAAACAATATCCTTGCATGCTTAGAGTGACGCATAAATTATGCAAAAAGAAAGCAGAGAACTCTGGGTAGTACCCAAGTTTAGGTGGAAGGCAGCTCCTGTATAGAGCACCCTCAACACCAGCGACACTCTAAATTTGCTCATTTCAAATGTCTGCTTTTCTTTCAAAGTTTTTAAGCATAGGATTAGCACAGTGCTATCCACACTGAGATAGAAAGGGACAAAGTCTTTTGCCATTTCTACAGCAAAGTCTTTAAGCATAGGATTAGCACAGTGCTATCCATGCCGAGCTGTAAAATGACGAAATATATTTACCACTCCGGGCACAGTATTACAGCTTTGGATTGGTAAAATACATTCCAAGCCAACCTGAAAAGAATAAAAGCAACCCATGACACGTGTTTCGCTGTCATTACAGCTCTTCAGAGAGATTTATCTTTGTACAGACACAAGGGAGCACCAAGTATAAGTCAAAACAATACCCTTGCAGAGATAGAGTTATGCATAAATTATGGAAAAATGGAAGGCTAGAACTCAGGGTAGCTCCTACGTTTAGGTGGAAGGCAGCTCCTGTATAGAGCACCCTCAACACTAGCGACACTCTAAATTTGCTCATCTAAAATGTCTGCTTTTCTATCACAGTTTTTAAGCATAGGATTAGCACAGTGCTATCCACACCGAGATAGAAAGGGACAAAGGGGCATATTATCAACGGCCAGCGATAATTATCGCTGGCCGTGCTTAGCGATAATAGTCCTATCGCAGGCTATCTCTGGAAATTATCGCCCTGGTAGCGCGTTATTAACAACTCGTTTCTCCAGGGCGATAAAAATTCCAGAGATAGCGAGGTTATCGTCGTTTTGCAGGGAACATCGCTGGTTTTCCAGCGATGTTCCCTGCAAAACGGCGATAACCTTGCTGATACGACCCTGTGGTCGTATCAGCATAATCCACCCCCTATGTTAGGGATGGCTAAGTCAGGATTTTAGCAGACGTTAGATTTTGGCGTTAACGGCCGTTTTCGCCAAAATCTAACCTCTGCTAAAATCATGTGGGCTGCCTGTGAGAAGTTGGCCTGGCATATGCTGTCCACTAATTATAGTGGGCACCTTGCACCAGTCCAAACGACCCCTTATTGGAGATAGGTTAAAGACAACCTTATTGAAAGCTATCCTAGTGGTAGCTATGGAGAGCAGCCTTCAGGCTAAGTCTTGAAGGAATGTAAAGCAGCTTGTTTTACCAGTCTATAATCTCTTGAGTGATCAAATGAAAGAGCACCACACCAGGTATATATTCAAAATATATGTATTTATTGCTAAACACACCCCTCTAGTCTCTTTATGAGGCTAGAGTTCGAAGTACACAAGTTATAAGTTATAAGTTATTTAAACACAGTAATAGCACAAATACATGTTTGGGCCCTAGGGGCGTACCAAACCATATACCAATAAAGTGGTATAAGAACCACGACTGAACTAGACACTAGGCCTAGAGCCTCTAGAAGTGCTTGGACCACAAGGAACCACCCAAGGTAGTGACACAGGGGACCCACGGGGGACGCGTGCAGTGTAAATACACAACCGCGATACGCCGTTAACTTCTATGGAGAAAGTCGCAATCAGGAAATTAAAGAAAAGGGACACTTAAAGGAGGACTTGGAGCAAACCCTTTGAGAACTAGGTCATTCTAGAGTCTCTACCCACGGGAGCACCGGAGTACTCGTGTTACCTCACCCAGGGAAGCCGGGTGCATAGGTGCCTTTCGGGGTCGGGTTTCGTCATCGATTTGAATGGCGATCTGCTTCAAAGTGCTGCTGGCGACCAAGTGGAAAGTGTCCGGGTGGATCCAAGAGTGGATCGGAGATCTGAAGAACCTGAAAGCAGAGGGGACAGAGTCTGGGTCACTAGCCAGTGACCAGGAAGGCGATGGACAGATGCCCACCGATGTCGAGTGCTTCAGGTGCGTTGACGGTCATCTTGACTCTTCAGCCACGAGGTCCAGGAGGCGTTGTCGGTGACCAGGAGCAGGATTCGGGCTGGTACATGACGTCTGTCAAGTACTGAGGTGTCGGCGACCGGATTGGACCCCACAAGCCTTGGCAACGGCAAGTCTCGATGAAGATGAAGATCATCGATGGTGCAGACCAGCAAGGTCTGGGAAACTCACCCAGCAAGGGTAAGTGAGGGCAGGCCTGGAGCAACCAGGATGCCCAAGAAGAAAAAGATTGGCCTTCGTGAAGGGCTACTAGCCAATGGGCTAGCGACCGCGAAGGAGCCTTGAGACGTCGCACATGGATCTGGCTCACAGGACACTCGTGGAGTGGAGGCCAGTGATCTTCGGTGCAGTTGGTGCTGGAGGCCAGGGCTACTCGGAGCCTAAAGCACGACTTCGTGGAAGACCCAGAAGAGGATGCACTTGCAAATGTGCTCGGTGTCCAGGGGTCACGGTCTCACGTTACCCACGATAGCTACGGGCCTCAGCTTTGCTGGGGACTCAGGGTAGCCTCGGGAAAGTCTAAAAATCCACCTCTGGTGATGCGAAGACTTCGGCGTCCGACGGGAGCTTCAGAAATGCAGACCGGACAGATGCGTCTTTGGTGCCTGCCAAGCAGGGAGTCACTCCTTGACCCCAAGGGAGATTCTTCTGTCCTCTAGTCTTGAGTAGAGCATCGAAGGTCCAGGATTCTGTTTCAGAGTTTCGTCCAGGGATAATCTAAAGTCCTAAGGACTGGGTTCCTATACTTATACCAAGTTTAGGGGTTGGACCACTCTGTGGCCCCACCTATGGGTGGGTCAGGGCAGAGGGGTGGCTACACCCTTTCCCTTTGTCCAGTTCATGCCAAAGCAGGGGCTGCAAGCCCCTGATCCGGTTTGAACTGGGGTATGCACTGGGACACCAAATGTGCCCCCAGTGCAGGACTTCAAAGCACCCGAAAGTGCTCCCGCCCAGCCCCAATACACATTATCCTGTCTGGGGAGGTGGTCACACCTCCCTGGGACAGGAAACCTATTGTCCAGGCCTCCCCTGCCGGAGTTTCATCCAGCAGCAGGAGGCCAGACTCGTGTCTGTGGCAGCAGCATCCATTTTGTGATGCCAGGGCTTTAGAAAGAAGTTACCGGGCTAGCCAGAGTTAACATGTCTTTCCCTCTAGAAGGGTGGAATGCTACCCCCGCCGCCAGAATTGGCGGGGGGTAGTATTCCAAGATGTTTGACACCAAACACGACATGTTTAGGTGCAGCCATTCCAAAGTTAGCATTTAACGCGAGGTTATAATGCGCTTAAGAGTATATGGTCAGGCTGCACTACAAACAGCATCAGAGAAGGGTCTCCGAACGCTGCAGAGGGGCCCTGCTCATGCAGGGGCACCCTCTCACATAGGAACCACACACTCTGCCTTCAGGATTGATAAGGCCTGCCATAGGAGTGACTTATAGGTTTATATGTGTGTATGTATTTAGTGATATAGATAACCTATATCCCAGTAAGGGGTGCATGCACCACCTTACCCAGGCTGCAGTAGCAGACCTGTGGTGTCAGTTTGGGTGGCCTTCCAGGGGTGGCATAATACATGCTGCAGCCCCTGGTAGGCCTCTGAGGTACCTATGCCCTTGGTACATAGTATACCATATACTAGGGACTTATAAGGGCACTCCAGATTCCAATCAGTGATGTGCCTAAGGCACATGGAAACCATTTTAGAGAGGAAGCAGCTAGGCTGGGGTTCTGATTAGCAGGGCCAGACTAATGTCGAAAAACAGTGAAGCATCAGCAAAAAGTGGGGGTACCCATGTGAAGCAGATCCTACTCTCCTACACAACCCCCAAACGTAGGAACATTAAACTAACCTTGCCCAGTTAAGTCTTCATGTTCTAAGTGGGAAGTACCTAGAGAGTCCATCTGCATTGGCATGGTTACTCCCAGGTCTATGTTCTACTGTAAAGTCCATCCCCTGTAGGGAAATGGACCACCTAAGCAGTTTGGGATTTTCACCCTTCATTTGTTTTAGCCATAAGAGGGGCTTATGGTCTGTCTGAACCAGGAAGTGGGTACCAAACAAGTATGGCCTCAACTTCTTCAGAGCCCAGACCACAGCAAAGGCCTCCCTCTCTATGGCTGACCAACGTTTCTCTCTAGGGGTCAGCCTTCTGCTAATGAAAGCTACTGGCTGATCCTGACCTTCTTCATTCAATTGTGACAGTACAGCCCCTACCCCCAATTCAGATGCATCAGTTTGAACAATGAACTTCTTGGAGTAATCAGGACTCTGTAGAATGGGAGCAGTGCACATGGCCTGCTTCAGGTCATCAAATGCCTTTTGACAGCTAACTGTCCACTGAACCTTTTGGGCATTTTCTTAGAAGTTAAGTCATTCAGGGGTGTCACTATTGATCCATACCCCTTGACAAATCTCCTATAGTACCCAGTCAGGCCTAAGAAGGCTCTCACCTGAGTTTGGGTAGTGGGAGCAGTCCAGTCCATGATAGTCTGGATCTTGCTCTGCAAAGGTTGAACCTGGCCTCCACCCACAAGGTGGCCCAGGTACACAACCTGACTCTGCCCTATCTGGCACTTAGTGGCCTTGATAGTCAGGCCTGCCTTTTGCAGGGCCTGTAAAACATTCCTGAGGTGGACCAGGTGATCCTCCCAGGTGGAGCTAAAGACAGCAATATCATCTAGATATGCTGCACTGCACGACGCCGGGATCCAAGAGAAGGCCCTGGACTGGACCACATCCTTCCTTTCCGGCAGAACACAAAGCGTCCGCCTCGCCCCCTTCCGATCCAAGGTCACCAAGATCATCTGTGGCGTACCCCAAGGCTCCTCCCTCAGCCCAACGCTGTTCAACATCTACATGGCACCCCTCGCCCACGTCGCCCGACAGCACAACCTCAACATCATCTCCTACGCCGACGACACCCAGCTGATCCTCTCCCTCACCAAAGACCCTCACACCGCCAAAGCCCACCTACACGAAGGAATGAAGGCCGTCGCCGAATGGATGAGGACCAGCCGCCTGAAGCTGAACTCGGACAAGACGGAGGTCCTCATCCTTGGTTCCAACCCTTCAGCCTGGGACGACTCCTGGTGGCCAACATCACTGGGAACAGCCCCGCCACCCACCGACCACGTACGCAACCTAGGGGTCATCCTCGACCCCACCCTCTCCATGACTAAGCAGGTCAACGCCGTTTCCTCATCCTGCTTCAACATCCTCCGAATGCTCCGCAGGATCTTCAAGTGGATCCCCACCGAAACAAGAAAAACAGTCACCCAGGCCCTCGTCACCAGCAGGCTGGACTACGGAAACGCCCTCTACGCAGGAACGACGGCTAAGCTCCTGAGACGGCTGCAACGCATCCAGAACGCCTCTGCACGTCTTATCCTCGACATCCCCCGACGCAGCCACATCACACCCCACCTGAGAGACCTGCACTGGCTCCCTGTCAACAAGAGGATAACCTTCAAGCTCCTCACCCACGCACACAAAGCACTCCACAACTCCGGACCAGCCTACCTCAACAGACGACTCAGCTTCTACACCCCCACCCGCCAGCTCCGCTCGACCAGCCTCGCCCTCGCCACAGTCCCCCGCATCCGGAAAACGACCGCCGGCGGCAGATCCTTCTCCCACCTCGCCGCCAAGACCTGGAACACCCTCCCCACCAACCTCCGACAGACCCAAGACCTACTGGCCTTCAGAAGACTCCTCAAGACCTGGCTCTTCGATCAGTAGCAGCACCACCCCCCTCTTCCCCCAGCGCCTTGAGACCCTCGCGGGTATGTAGTGCGCTTTATAAGTGACATGATTGATTGATTGATTGATTGCACTATAGGCTTCCAGACCTGTGAGAACTGTATTCACCAACCTCTGGAAAGTGGCAGGTGCATTCTTCAGACCAAAGGGCATCACCACAAATTGATAATGCCCACTAGGGGTTGAGAATGCTGTTTTGGGCTTTGCAGTATCAGCTAGTCTGATCTGCCAGTAGCCAGCTGTCAAGTCAAATGTGCTGAGATATTTGGCTAAGGCCAAAGTATCTATGAGCTCATCTGCCCTTGGTATTGGATGGGCATCAGTCCTAGTGACTGCATTGAGACCCCTGTAGTCCACACAAAACCTCATCTCTCTTTTTCCACCACTGGTGTGAGGTTTTGGCACAAGGACCACTGGACTAGCCCAAGGGCTATCTTAGGGTTCAATAACTCCCAACTCCAACATTTTCTGGACTTCAGTCCTGATACAGTCCCTGACATGGTCAGGTTGCCTATAAATCTTATTTTTAATAGGCAGACTGTCCCCAGTGTCCACTTCATGAGTGCACCAGGTGGTCTGACTGGGTGTCAGTGAAAACATGTGGCTAAACTGATTGAGCACCTGTCTACAATCAGTTTGTTGCTGGGTAGTGAGGCTGCCTGCCAAGGCTACACCATCTACTGACCCATCGTCAGGGTTCTGTGAGAGCAGGTCAGGGAGTGGGTCACTCTCTTCCTCCTGCCCTTCATCAGTAGCCATGAGCAAGCCCATGTCTGCCCTGTCCACATACGGTTTTAACCTGTTGACATGGAGAACCCTGTGGGGACTCCTGGGTGTTCCTAGGTCTACTAAGTAGGTAACCTCACCCTTCTGCTCAACAATAGTGTGGGGTCCACTCCATTTGTTTTGGAGAGCTGCTGGGGCCACTGGCTCCAACACCCACACCTTCTGTCCTGGCTGGTAAACAGTCAGATCAGCCTTTTGGTCATGCCAGGCCTTTTGAAGTTCCTGGCTAGCCTCAAGGTTTTTGGTTGCCTTTTTCATATACTCAGCCATCCGGGAGCGGAGACCAAGTACATAGTCCACTATGTCTTGCTTTGGGGGCTTGAGAGGTAACTCCCATCCTTCCTTCACCAAGCACAGTGGACCCCTGACAGGGTGGCCAAACAGAAGTTCAAAAGGGCTGTAACCAACCCCCTTCTGAGGCACCTCCCTATATGCAAATAAAAGGCAGGGCAAGAGTATGTCCCATCTTCGCCTAAGCTTTTCTGGGAGCCCTTTAATCATGCCCTTCAAGGTTTTGTTGAATCTCTCAACTAAAACATTGCATTGTGGGTGATAGGGTGTGGTGAACTTATAAGTCACTCCACACTCCTTCCACATTGCTTTTAAGTACCCAGACATGAAGTTAGCACCCCTGTCTGATACTACCTCCTTAGGAAAGCCCACTCTTGAGAAAATTCCCAGGAGGGCCCTTGCCACCACAGGTGCTGTAGTGGTCCTGAGGGGAATAGCTTCTGGGTACCTGGTGGCATGATCCACTACCACCAGCATAAACCTGTGCCCAGATGCTGTTTGGGGATCCATGGGACCAACAATGTCAATCCCTACCCTTTCAAAGGGCACCCCCACCACAGGTAGTGGTATCAGGGGGGCCTTTGTAGTGCCACCTGCCTTGCCACTGGCCTGGCAGGTTACACAGGAGCGACAAAACTCCTTGGTGTCTTCAGACATGTGGGGCCAGTGAAAGTGAGGGACAATTCTGTCCCAAGTCTTGTTCTGGCCCAGGTAACCTGCCAAGGGAATATCATGGGCTAGGGTCAATAGGAAGCCCCTGAACCTCAGAGGTATAACCAACCTCCTGGTAGCACCAGGCTTGGGGTCTCTACACTCTGAGTACAGGAGTCCATCATCCCAATACACTGTATGGGGACCACTAGCTTTCCCAGCAGCCTCAGCAGCAGCTTGCTGTCTGAGGGGTTCAAGGGAGGGGCAGCTCTGCTGCTCCTGGCTCAGATCTGCCCTGGAAGGTCCCCCTGTCCCCAAGAACTCAACCTGGTCAGGTTCAAGTTCCTCTGGGACAGTTCCTTCTTCAGGACTGAGATCATCCCCCTCAAGGGACTGATCTTCTTCCTGAGCCAAGGGGAAGGCACTGCCTTTACCCTACTACTCCTCCTCTTGGAAGGCACTTGGTCCATTATTCCAGAATCCAAGGCCTGTTCAGTGCTAGACATTTTGGCTTGTGACCTGGTCACAGCAAACACATCTGCAGGGATCCCCAGCATTTCTGCATGGGTCCTGAGCTCCACTTCTGCCCAAGCAGAAGTCTCTAAGTCATTGCCAAGCAAGCATTCGACTGGTAGGTTTGCACTCACCACAACCTTCTTAAGGCCAGTTACCCCTCCCCAGGAGAAGTTAACAACTGCCAGAGTATGGTCTGTTCTGACGTTGCTAGCATTGGTCACTTGGTACATCTCACCAAGTATAACTTGCCCAGGATGCACAAGGTCTTGTGTCACCATTGTGACACTTGCCCCTGTGTCCCTAAATGCCAAAGCCTCTCGTCCATTGATTAAAGGCTGTTGTCTGTACTTGCCCAGATTAATGGGACTCACAGAGGAGGTCACATCCATGCCTCCATCACAGACTAACACAGCCTGAGTCAGTTCTCTGACTAGGTCAGAGCCCAACTCAGTACCCAGGGTGAACCCTACTAAACCCTTGGCTGGAGCACTCCCACCAACTGTAACTGTACTAGGGGGAACAGGTGCCTTAGGGGCATTGGTGGGTGCTGGACTTGAGTCTTTGGACTTGGTGCAATCACTGGTCCAGTGGGTCTTTTGCTTACAGACCTTGCACCATGGTTTTCTTTGGCCTTTCCCTTTTGTAGACTGTGAATCCCCACCTGAAGAAGATTTTTGGGGGCCTGATGAAGACTTTTGATCTTTACCCTTCTCCCCACCCTTTTCAGAGTTCTTAGCATCTTGCTTCTTAGTGTCCCCACCTTGGTTCTGTACTTTCTGCTTCACCCTGGTTCTGACCCATTTGTCTGCCTTCTTTCCCAATTCTTGGGGAGAGGTCAGATCAGAGTCTACCAGGTATTGATGCAACAGCTGACTTTGACAGTTATTAAGAATCTGCTCCCTCATTATCAGATTGTACAATCCTGAGAAGTCACACACCTTACTGCCCATCAACCAGCCTTCCAGAGCCTTGGCAGAACAATCCACATAGTCTACCCAGTCTTGAGTCTGTGCTTTTTGGGTATCTCTGAACTTCAACCTGTACTGTTCAGTGGTTAGGCCAAACCCATCAATAAGAGCACTCTTCAAGACCTTGTAATTATCAGCATCCTCCTCTCTAACAGTGAGGAGCTTATCTCTACCTTTGTCTGCAAAGGAGAGCCACAAGATTGCTGCCCACTGCTCCTGAGGGACCTTCTGTACTTTACAGGCCCTCTCTAGAGCAGTTATCCACTTGTGGATGTCATCCCCACTCTGGTAGGGAGGGACAATCTTGCTCAGGTTCCTATGGTCATAGGACCTTTCCCTATCGCTAGGGACATGGCTGCCACCATGGGACTCTAGTCCCAACTTTCTTATCTCTCTAAAGAGATCTAGGGACTCCCTGTCTAAGGCTACTTGCTTCCTTCTGAGTTCAAGCTGAGCTTCCTCATACTGAATCAGCCTCTTTCTCCTCTCATGAGAGGATTCCCTCCTATGAGATGAGACAGAGCTCCCTATTGAGGTGCCAGAGTGGTTAGACTCCTGAGAAGGAGATCTAGACTTTCTGGGCACACTCATAATCCTTCCTGGGGGAACAAAGAGGGTATCATTCTGATCATCCTCTTCATCTTCCACAGGAGGGATTGGGTTATCCAGGTCAGGGTCATTGTCACCCTCCTGGCCAGTTTCAGAGGGGGCTGGGGGTATTGTTACCCCTGGCCCCTTCCTCTTCTTCTGCCCCACCCTCTGCTCCTACCCCTTCAGTCCCCAAGGGCTTACTGAGGTCATAAGCTACCAACAACTCCTTAAGGTGTTGGGTGGTGGGACTTTGGCCTGTCCTTAATTTCCTCAAGTTACATAATGCTCTCAATTCCAAGAATGGGAGTGTATCATACTTGGAGGGAAGAAGCCCAGTGGCTTCTGGCAAGGATTCTCTAGATCCTACCTTTAAAGACATTACTAGTGTGGTGTGGTGTATGCACTACCTACTCTAGTGTGGCCTACTAAACTCTCTTGAGTTGTAGAAAGGGTGTGCTATCCCTTAACACACAACTCTAAGTTCAGTAGAACTTATGTATTCTAAGCTTAAATTATATGTACCTCAGGTACCTTTAGTGGTTTTCAGTTGATCAATTCAATTGAGATTATCTGGTAAAACAATAGCAAGCTGGAATCCCTCACGCTGCACACCAATGTGAGAAGTTGGCCTGGCATATGCTGTCCACTAATTATAGTGGGCACCTTGCACCAGTCCAAACAACCCCTTATTGGAGATAGGTTAAAGACAACCTTATTGAAAGCTATCCTAGTGGTAGCTATGGAGAGCAGCCTTCAGGCTAAGTCTTGAAGGAATGTAAAGCAGCTTGTTTTACCAGTCTATAATCTCTTGAGTGATCAAATGAAAGAGCACCACACCAGGTATATATTCAAAATATATGTATTTATTGCTAAACACACCCCTCTAGTCTCTTTATGAGGCTAGAGTTCGAAGTACACAAGTTATAAGTTATTTAAACACAGTAATAGCACAAATACACGTTTGGGCCTTAGGGGCGTACCAAACCATATACCAATAAAGTGGTATAAGAACCACGACTGAACTAGACACTAGGCCTAGAGCCTCTAGAAGTGCTTGAACCACAAGGAACCACCCAACTTAGTGACACAGGGGACCCACGGGGGTCGCGTGCAGTGTAAATACACAACCGCGATACGCCGTTAACTTCTATGGAGAAAGTCGCGATCAGGAAATTAAAGAAAAGGGACACTTAAAGGAGGACTTGGAGCAAACCCTTTGAGAAATAGGTCGTTCTAGAGTCTCTACCCACGGGAGCACCGGAGTACTCGTGTTACCTCACCCAAGGAAGCCGGTTGCATAGGTGCCTTTCTGGGTCGGGTTTCGTCGTCGATTTGAATGGCGATCTGCTGCAAAGTGCTGCTGGCGACCAAGTGGAAAGTGGATCCAAGAGTGGATCGGAGATCTGAAGAACCTGAAAGCAGAGGGGACAGAGTCTGGGTCACTAGCCAGTGACCAGGAAGGCGATGGACAGATGCCCACCGATGTTGAGTGCTTCAGGTGCGTTGACAATCATCTTGACTCTTCAGCCACGAGGTCCAGGAGGTGTTGTCTGCAACCAGGAGCAGGATTCGGGCTGGTACACGATGTTTGTCAAGTGCTGAGGTGTCGGTGACCGGATTGGACCCAACAAGCCTTGGCAACGGCAAGTCTTGATGAAGATGAAGATCGTCGATGGTGCAGACCAGCAAGGTCTGGGGAACTCACCCAGCAAGGGTAAGTGAGGGCACGCCTGGAGCAACCAGGATACCCAAGAAGAAAAAGATTGGCCTTCGTGAAGGGCTACTAGCCAACGGGCTAGCGACCGCGAAGGAGCCTCAAGACGTCACACGTGGATCTGGCTCACAGGACACTCGTGGAGTGGAGGCCAGTGATCTTCGGTGCAGTTTGTGCTGGAGGCCAGGGCTACTCGGAGCCCAAAGCATGACTTCGTGGAAGACCCAGAAGAGGATGCACTTGCAAATGTGCTCGGTGTCCAGGGGTCACGGTCTCACATTACCCACGATAGCTACGGGCCTCAGCTTTGCTGGAGACTCAGGGTAGCCTCAGGGAAGTCTGAGAATCTACCTCTGGTGATGTGAAGACTTCGGCGTCCGACGGGAGCTTCAGAAATGCAGACCAGACAGATGCGTCTTTGGTGCCTGCCAAGCAGGGGAGTCACTCCTTGACCCCAAGGGAGATTCTTCTGTCCTCTAGTCTTGAGTAGAGCATCGAAGGTCCAG
The DNA here is from genome assembly GCA_963921515.1 of Calotriton arnoldi. Classification (NCBI taxonomy): domain Eukaryota; kingdom Metazoa; phylum Chordata; class Amphibia; order Caudata; family Salamandridae; genus Calotriton; species Calotriton arnoldi. Next base: position 58,476 of record CAWUFW010020435.1, on the reverse strand, counting down.
GATTCTCTTTCAGAGTTTCGTCCAGGGATAATCTAAAGTCCTAAGGACTGTGTTCCTATACTTATACCAAGTTTAGGGGTTGGACTACTCTGTGGCCCCACCTATGGGTGGGTCAGGGCAGAGGGGTGGCTACACCCCTTTCCCTTTGTCCAGTTCGTGCCAAAGCAGGGGCTGCAAGCCTCTGATCCGGTTTGAACTGGGGTATGCACAGGGACACCAAATGTGCCCCCAGTGCAGGACTTCAAAGCACCCGAAAGTGCTCCCGCCGAGCCCCAATACACATTATCCTGTCTGGGGAGGTGGTCACACCTCCCTGGGACAGGAAACCTAATGTCCAGGCCTCCCCTGCCGGAGTTTCGTCCAGCAGCAGGAGGCCAGACTCGTGTCTGTGGCAGCAGCATCCATTTTGTGATGCCAGGGCTTTAGAAAGAAGTTACCGGGCTAGCCAGAGTTAACATGTCTTTCCCTCTAGAAGGGTGGAATGCTACCCCCACCACCAGAATTGGCGGGGGTAGTATTCCAAGATGTTTGACACCAAACACGACATGTTTAGGTGCAGCCATTCCAAAGTTAGCATTTAACGCGAGGTTATAATGCGCTTAAGAGTATATGGTCAGGCTGCACTACAAACAGCATCAGAGAAGGGTCTCCGAACGCTGCAGAGGGGCCCTGCTCATGCAGGGGCACCCTCTCACATAGGAACCACGCACTCTGCCTTCAGGATTGATAAGGCCTGCCATAGGAGTGACTTATAGGTTTATATGTGTGTATGTATTTAGTGATATAGATAACCTATATCACAGTAAGGGGTGCATGCACCACCTTACCCAGGCTGCAGTAGCAGACCTGTGGTGTCAGTTTGGGTGGCCTTCCAGGGGTGGCATAATACATGCTGCAGCCCCTGGTAGGCCTCTGAGGTACCTATGCCCTTGGTACATAGTATACCATATACTAGGGACTTATAAGGGCACTCCAGATTCCAATCAGTGATGTGCCTAAGGCCCATGGAAACCATTTTAGAGAGGAAGCAGCTAGGCTGGGGTTCTGATTAGCAGGGCCCCAGCCAGACTAATGTCGAAAAACAGTGAAGCATCAGCAAAAAGTGGGGGTACCATGTGAAGCAGATCCTACTCTCCTACACTGCCTTGTAAATATCGCGATGTGAACATCAGCGATATTTGCAACGTAGTCCATCCGGGTACGCCCAGTAACGCCCACTTTGCATCTCATTAGAGATGCAAAGATGGGCTTTGGGGGAAAGGGCGATAATGCAAGGATTCACGCGGTAGAGTGACCTTGCTGATTAGGCGATACAATTATCGCCGCTTTTCGTCCGAAAACGGACGCAAAAGCTGCGATAATTGTTTATCGCCTCGTTGATAATATGCCCCAAAGTCTTTTGCCTTTTCTAGAGCAAAGTCTTTAAGCATAGGATTAGCAAAGTGCTATCCATGCTGAGCTGTAAAATGACAAAAGCCATTTACCACTCCAGGCACAGTATTACAGCTTTGGATTGGTAAAATACCAACCAAGCCAACCTGAAATGAATAAAAGCAACCCCTGACACGTGTTTTGCTGTCATTACAGCTCTTCAGAGCGGTTTAGCTTTGTCCAGACACAAGGGGGCACTCAGTATAAGTCAAAACAATACCCTTGCCGGCATAGAATGATGCATACAGTATGCAGAAAAGAAGCAGAGAACTCTGGGTAGTTCCCAAGTTTAGGTGGAAGGCTGTTCCTGTATAGACGACCCTCAACACCGGCGACACTCGAAATTTGCTCACCTCAAATGTCTGCTTTTCTATCAAAGTTTTTAAGCACTGGATTAGCTCAGTGCTATCCACACCAAGATAGAAAAGGACAAAGTCTTTTGCCATTTCTACAGCAAAGTCTTTAAGCATAGGATTAGCAAAGTGCTATCCATGCTGAGCTGTAAAATGACAAAAGCCATTTACCACTCCAGGCACAGTATTACAGCTTTGGATTGGTAAAATACCAACCAAGCCAACCTGAAATGTATAAAAGCAACTCCTGAAACGTGTTTTGCCGTCATTACAGCTCTTCAGAGTGGTTTAGCTTTGTCCTGACACAAGGGAGCACCCAGTATAAATCAAAACAATACCCTTGCCGGCATAGAGTGACGCATACATTATGCAAAAAGAAGCAGAGAACTCTGGGTAGTTCCCAAGTTTAGGTGGAAGAAAGCTCCTGTATGGAGCACTCTCAACACCAGCGACACTCTAAATTTGCTCATCTCAAATGTCTGCTTTCAATCAAAGTTTTTAATCATATGATTAGCTCAGTGCTATCCATACCGAGATAGAAAGGGACAAAGTCTTTTGCCTTTTCTACAGCAAAGTCTTCAAGCATAGGATTAGCACAGTGCTATTCATGCCAAGCTGTTAAATGACAAAAGTCATTTACCACTCCAGGCACAGTATTACAGCTATGGATTGGTAAAATACCATCCAAACCAACCTGAAATATAAAAGCAACCCCTGACACGTGTTTTGCTGTCATTACAGATCTTCAGAGAGGTTTAGCTTTGTCCAGACACAAGGGAGCACCCAGTATTAGTCAAAACAATACCCTTGCAGGCATAGAGTGACGCATAAATTATGCAAAAAGGAAGCAGAGAACTCTGGGTAGTTCCCGAGTTTAGGTGGAAGGCAGCTCCTGTATAGAGCACCCTCAACACCAGTGACACTCGAAATTTTCTCACCTCAAATGTCTGCTTTTCTATCAAAGTTTTTAAGCATTGGATTAGCTCAGTGCTATCCGCACAGAGATAGAAAGGGACAAAGTCTTTTGCCATTTCTACAGCAAAGTCTTTAAGCATAGGATTGGCAAAGTGCTATCCATTCTGAGCTGTAAAATGACAAAAGCCATTTGCCACTCCAGGCACAGTATTACAGCTTTGGATTGGTAAAAAACCAACCAAGCCAACCTGAAATGAATAAAAGCAACCCCTGACACGTGTTTTGCTGTCATTACAGCTCTTCAGAGAGGTTTAGCTTTGTCCAGACACAAGGTAGGACCCAGTATAAGTCAAAACAATATCCTTGCATGCATAGAGTGACGCATAAATTATGCAAAAAGGAAGCAGAAAACTCTGGGTAGTTCCAAAGTTTAGGTGGAAGGCAGCTCCTGTCTAGAGCACCCTCAACACTAGCAACACTCTAAATTTGCTCATCTCAAATGTCTGCTTTCAATCAAAGTTTTTAATCTTAGGATTAGCTGAGTGCTATCCACACCGAGATAGAAAGGGACAAAGTCTTTTGCCATTTCTACAGCAAAGTCTTCAAGCATAGGATTAGCACAGTGCTATTCATGCCGAGCTGTAAAATAACAAAAGTCATTTACCACTCCAGGCACAATATTACAGCTTTGGATTGCTAAAATACCATCCAAGCCAACCTGAAATGAACAAAAGCAACCCCTGACACGTGTTTCGCTGTCATTACAGCTCTTCAGAGAGATTTAGCTTTGTCCAGACACAAGGGAGCACATAGTAAAGTCAAAACAATACTCTTGCAGGCATAGAGTGAAGCATAAATTATGCAAAAGGAAGCAGAGAACTCTGAGTAGTTTCAATGTTTAGGTGGAAGGCAGCTCCTGTTTAGAGCACTCTCAACACCAGCAACACTCTAAATTTGTTCACCTCAAATGCCTGCTCTTCTATCAAAGTTTTTAAGCACTGGATTAGCTCAGTGCTATCCACACCGAGATAGAAAAGGACAAAGTCTTTTGCCATTTCTACAGCAAAGGTTTTAAGCATAGGATTAGAACAGTGCTATCCATGCCAAGCTATTAAATGACAAAAGCCATTTTCCACTCCAGGCACAGTATTACAGCTTTGGATAGGTAAAATACCATACAAGCCAACCTGAAATTAATAAAAGCAACCCCTGACATGTGTTTTGTTGTCATTACAGCTCTTCAGAGAGGTTTAGCTTTGTACATACACAAGGTAGGACCCAGTATTAGTCAAAACAATATCCTTGCATGCTTAGAGTGACACATAAATTATGCAAAAAGAAAGCAGAGAACTCTGGGTAGTACCCAAGTTTAGGTGGAAGGCAGCTCCTGTATAGAGCATCCTCAACACCAGCGACACTCTAAATTTGCTCATTTCAAATGTCTGCTTTTCTATCAAAGTTTTTAAGCATAGGATTAGCACAGTGCTATCCACACTGAGATAGAAAGGGGCAAAGTCTTTTGCCATTTCTACAGCAAAGTCTTTAAGCATAGGATTAGCACAGTGCTATCCATGCCGAGCTGTAAAATGACGAAATAAATTTACCACTCCGGGCACAGTATTACAGCTTTGGATTGGTAAAATACATTCCAAGCCAACCTGAAAAGAATAAAAGCAACCCCTGACACGTGTTTCGCTGTCATTACAGCTCTTCAGAGAGATTTATCTTTGTACAGACACAAGGGAGCACCAAGTATAAGTCAAATCAATACCCTTGCAGAGATAGAGTTATGCATAAATTATGGAAAAATGGAAGGAGAGAACTCAGGGTAGCTCCTACGTTTAGGTGGAAGGCAGCTCCTGTATAGAGCACCCTCAACACCAGCGACACTCTAAATTTGCTCATATCAAATGTCTGCTTTTCTATCACAGTTTTTAAGCATAGGATTAGCACAGTGCTATCCACACCGAGATAGAAAGGGACAAAGTCTTTTGCCATTTCTAGAGCAAAGTCTTTAAGCATAGGATTAGCAAAGTGCTATCCATGCTGAGCTGTAAAATGACAAAAGCCATTTACCAATCCAGGCACAGTATTACAGCTTTGGATTGGTAAAATACCAACCAAGCCAACCTGAAATGAATAAAAGCAACCCCTGACACGTGTTTTGCTGTCATTACAGCTCTTCAGAGTGGTTTAGCTTTGTCCTGACACAAGGGAGCAGCCAGTATAAATCAAAACAATACCCTTGTCGGCATAGAATGACGCATACATTATGCAAAAAAGAAGCAGAGAACTCTGGGTAGTTCCCAAGTTTAGGTGGAAGAAAGCTCCTGTATGGAGCACCCTCAACACCAGCGACACTCTAAATTTGCTCACCTGAAATGTCTGCTATTCTATCAAAGTTTTTAAGCATAGGATTAGCTCAGTGCTATCCACATCAAGATAGAAAGGGACAAAGCCTTTTGCCATTTTTACAGCAAGTCTGTAAGCATAGGATTAGCACTGTGCTATCCACATCAAGCTATAAAATGCCAAAAGCCATTTTCCACTCCAGGCACAGTATTGCAGTTTTGGATTGGTAAAATACCATCCAAACCAACCTGAAATGAATAAAAGCAATGCCTGACACGTATTTCGCTGTCATTACAGCACTTCAGCGAGGTTTAGCTTTGTCCAGTCACAAGGGAGCACCCAGTATAAGTCAAAACAATACCCTTGCCGGCATAGAGTGACGCATACATTATGCAAAAAAGAAGCAGAGAACTCTGGGTAGTTCCCAAGTTTAGGTGGAAGGCTGTTCCTGTATAGAGCACCCTCAACACCAGCGACACTCGAAATGTTCTCACCTCAAATGTCTGCTTTTCTATCAAAGTTTTTAAGCATTGGATTAGCTCACTGCTATCCGCGCAGAGATAGAAAGGGACAAAGTCTTTTGCCATTTCTACAGCAAAGTCTTTAAGCATAGGATTAGCAAAGTGCTATCCATTCTGAGCTGTAAAATGACAAAAGCCATTTACCACTCCAGGCACAGTATTACAGCTTTGGATTGGTAAAAAACCAACCAAGCCAACCTGAAATGAATAAAAGCAACCCCTGACACGTGTTTTGCTGTCATTACAGCTCTTCAGAGAGGTTTAGCTTTGTACATACACAAGGTAGGACCCAGTATAAGTCAAAACAATACCCTTGCCGGCATAGAGTGACGCATACATTATGCAAAAAAGAAGCAGAGAACTCTGGGTAGTTCCCAAGTTTAGGTGGAAGGCTGTTCCTGTATAGAGCACCCTCAACACCGGCGACACTCGAAATTTGCTCACCTCAAATGTCTGCTTTTCTATCAAAGTTTTTAAGCACTGGATTAGCGCAGTGCTTTCCACACCGAGATAGAAAAGGACATAGGGCCATATGTAGGTAATTTCTATTTACCGATTCCTAAATACCGAATTTTACCGATTCGGTATTTAAGAATCGGTAAATAGAATGTAGGTAAACATTCGGTAAATTTTACCGATTCGGTAATATTCGTTATTACCTATTCGGTATTTACCGAATCGGTAATAAGGAATACCTTCCCATTCATTCCTATGGGCCTGGAGGCCCATAGGAATGAATGGGAAGCCATTCACTATTACCGATTCGGTAAATACCGAATCGGTAATAGGGGGAGCATATTCAGGGGTGGCAGGGTGTCAAATTGACACCCTGTTGCACCCCTGAATCGTGCATGTGTGCACATGTGGCGCACATACATGCCCTAAGGGCATGTATGTCTGCCACATGGCACTTTTAAAAAGCACAAAATTGCTTTTTAAAAGGTATTCAGTATTTACCACCAACTTGTAGTTGGTTGTAAATAACGAATCCTGAAACCAAAAATGCACTCACTTGAGTGCTCCCTACATAGGATTTAAGGAATCGGTAATTTACCGATTCCTTAAAATAACGAATCGGTAAATTACCGATTCCTTAAATCCGGCCTCCTACATCTCAATTGCCTAAATACCGGTCGGTAACGGGAGATTTACCGAATTTCGGCCGTTACCGACCGGTATTTAGCTACCTACATATGGCCCAAAGTCTTTTGCCATTTCTACAGCAAAGGTTTTAAGCATAGGATTAGCACAGTGCTATCCATGCTTAGATATTAAATGACAAAAGCCATTTTCCACTCCAGGCACAGTATTACAGCTTTAGATAGGTAAAATACCCTACAAGCCAACCTGAAATGAATAAAAGCAACCCCTGACGTGTTTCGTTGTCATTACAGCTCTTCAGAGAGGTTTAGCTTTGTACATACACAAGGTAGGACCCAGTATAAGTCAAAACAATATCCTTGCATGCTTAGAGTGACGCATAAATTATGCAAAAAGACACCAGAGAACTCTGGGTAGTACCCAAGTTTAGGTGGAAGGCAGCTCCTGTATAGAGCACCCACAACACCAGCGACACTTTAAATTTGCTCATTTCAAATGTCTGCTTTTCTATCAAAGTTTTTAAAGCATAGGATTAGCACAGTGCTATCCACACTGAGATAGAAAGGGACAAAGTCTTTTGCCATTTCTAGAGCAAAGTCTTTAAGCATAGGATTAGCACAGTGCTATCCATCCCGAGCTGTAAAATGGCGAAATAAATTTACCACTCCAGGCACAGTATTACAGCTTTGGATTGGTAAAATACCATCCAAGCCAACCTGAAAAGAATAAAAGCAACCCCTGACACTTGTTTCGCTGTCATTACAGCTCTTCAGAGAAATTAAGCTTTGTCCAGACACAAGGGGGCACCCAGTATAAGTCAAAACAATACCCTTGCCGGCATAGAGTGACGCATACATTATGCAAAAAAGAAGCAGAGAACTCTGGGTAGTTCCCAAGTTTAGGTGGAAGGCTGTTCCTGTATAGAGCACCCTCAACACCGGCGACACTCGAAATTTGCTCACCTCAAATGTCTGCTTTTCTATCAAAGTTTTTAAGCACTGGATTAGCTCAGTGCTTTCCACACCGAGATAGAAAAGGACAAAGTCTTTGGCCATTTCTACAGCAAAGGTTTTAAGCATAGGATTAGCACAGTGCTATCCATGCTTAGCTATTAAATGACAAAAGCAATTTTCCACTCCAGGCACAGTATTACAGCTTTGGATAGGTAAAATACCAAACAAGCCAACCTGAAATTAATAAAAGCAACCCCTGACATGTGTTTCGTTGTCATTACAGCTCTTCAGAGAGGTTTAGCTTTGTACATACACAAGGTAGGACCCAGTATAAGTCAAAACAATATCCTTGCATGCATAGAGTGACGCATAAATTATGCAAAAAGGAAGCAGAAAACTCTGGGTAGTTCCAAAGTTTAGGTGGAAGGCAGCTCCTGTCTAGAGCACCCTCAACACTAGCAACACTCTAAATTTGCTCATCTCAAATGTCTGCTTTCAATCAAAGTTTTTAATCTTAGGATTAGCTGAGTGCTATCCACACCGAGATAGAAAGGGACAAAGTATTTTGCCATTTCTACAGCAAAGTCTTCAAGCATAGGATTAGCACAGTGCTATTCATGCCGAGCTGTAAAATAACAAAAGTCATTTACCACTCCAGGCACAATATTACAGCTTTGGATTGCTAAAATACCATCCAAGCCAACCTGAACTGAACAAAAGCAACCCCTGACACGTGTTTCGCTGTCATTACCGCTCTTCAGAGAGATTTAGCTTTGTCCAGACACAAGGGAGCACATAGTAAAGTCAAAACAATACTCTTGCAGGCATAGAGTGAAGCATAAATTATGCAAAAAGGAAGCAGAGAACTCTGAGTAGTTCCAATGTTTAGGTGGAAGGCAGCTCCTGTTTAGAGCACTCTCAACACCAGCAACACTCTAAATTTGTTCACCTCAAATGCCTGCTCTTCTATCAAAGTTTTTAAGCACTGGATTAGCTCAGTGCTATCCACACCGAGATAGAAAAGGACAAAGTCTTTTGCCATTTCTACAGCAAAGGTTTTAAGCATAGGATTAGAACAGTGCTATCCATGCCAAGCTATTAAATGACAAAAGCCATTTTCCACTCCAGGCACAGTATTACAGCTTTGGATAGGTAAAATACCATACAAGCCAACCTGAAATTAATAAAAGCAATCCCTGACATGTGTTTCGCTGTCATTACAGCTCTTCAGAGAGGTTTAGCTTTGTACATACACAAGGTAGGACCCAGTATTAGTCAAAACAATATCCTTGCATGCTTAGAGTGACGCATAAATTATGCAAAAAGAAAGCAGAGAACTCTGGGTAGTACCCAAGTTTAGGTGGAAGGCAGCTCCTGTATAGAGCACCCTCAACACCAGCGACACTCTAAATTTGCTCATTTCAAATGTCTGCTTTTCTATCAAAGTTTTTAAGCATAGGATTAGCACAGTGCTATCCACACTGAGATAGAAAGGGACAACGTCTTTGCCATTTCTACAGCAAAGTCTTTAAGCATAGGATTAGCACAGTGCTATCCATGCCGAGCTGTAAAATGACGAAATAAATTTACCACTCCGGGCACAGTATTACAGCTTTGGATTGGTAAAATACATTCCAAGCCAACCTGAAAAGAATAAAAGCAACCCCTGACACGTGTTTCGCTGTCATTACAGCTCTTCAGAGAGATTTATCTTTTTACAGACACAAGGGAGCACCAAGTATAAGTCAAAACAATACCCTTGCAGAGATAGAGTTATGCATAAATTATTGAAAAATGGAAGGAGAGAACTCAGGGTAGCTCCTACGTTTAGGTGGAAGGCAGCTCCTGTATAGAGCACCCTCAACACCAGCGACACTCTAAATTTTCTCATTTCAAATGTCTGCTTTTCTATCACAGTTTTTAAGCATAGGATTAGCACAGTGCTATCCACACCGAGATAGAAAGGGACAAAGTCTTTTGCCATTTCTAGAGCAAAGTCTTTAAGCATAGGATTAGCAAAGTGCTATCGATGCCGAGCTGTAAAATGGCAAACGCCATTTATCACTCCAGACACACTATTACAGCTTTGGATTGGTAAAATACCATCCAAGCCAACCTGAAATGAATAAACGCAACCCCTGTCACCCCTTTCGCTGTCATTACAGCTCTTCAGAGAGGTTTAGCTTTGTCCAGACACAAGGGAGCACCCAGTATAAGTCAAAACAATACCCTTGCAGGCATAGAGTGATACATAAATTATGCAAAAAAGAAGCAGAGAACTCTGGGTAGTTCCCAAGTTTAGGTTCAAGGCAGCTCCTGTATAGAGCACCCTCAACACCAGCGACACTCTAAATTTGCTCACGTCAAATGTCTGCTTTTCTATCAAAGTTTTTAAGCATTGGATTAGCTCAGTGCTAACCACACAGAGATAGAAAGGGACAAAGTCTTTAAGCATAGGATTAGCACAGTGCTATCCATGCTGAGCTGTAAAATGACAGAAGCCATTTACCACTCCAGGCACAGTATTGCAGCTTTGGATTGGCAAAATACCATCAAAGCCAACCTGAAATGAATAAAAGCAACCCCTGACACGTGTTTCACTGTCATTACAGCTCTTCAGATAGGGTTAGCTTTGTCCAGACACAAGGGAGCACCCAGTGTAAGTAAAAACAATACCCTTGCAGGCATAGAGTGAGACATAAATTATGCAAAAAAGAATCAGAGAACTCTGGGTAGTTACCAAGTTTTGGTGGAAGGCATCTCCTGTATAGAGCACCCTCAACACCAGCGACACTCTAAATTTGCTCACCTGAAATGTCTGCTTTCAATCAAAGTTTTTAAGCATAGGATTAGCTCAGTGCTATCCAAGCCGAGATAGAAAGGGACAAAGTTTTTTGCCATTTCTACAGCAAAGTCTTTAAGCATAGGATTAGCACAGTGCTATCCATGCCAAGCTGTAAAATGACAAAAGCCATTTACCAGTCCAGGCACAGTATTACAGTTTTGGATTGGTAAAATACAATGCAAGCCAACCTGAAATGATTAAAATCAACCCCTGACATGTGTTTCGCTGTCATTACAGCTCTTCAGAGAGGTTTAGTTTTGTCCAGACACAAGGGAGCGCCCAGTGTAAGTCAAAACAATACCCTTGCAGGCATAGAGTGATGCATAAATTATGCAAAAAGGAAGCAGAGAACTCTGGGTAGTTCCCAAGTTTATGTGGAAGGCAGCTCCTGTATAGAGCACCCTCAACACCAGCAACACTCTAAATTTGCTCACCTCAAATGTCTGCTTTTCTATCAAAGTTTTTAAGCATAGGACTAGCACAGTGCTATCCACGCCGAGATAGAAAGGGACAAAGGGGGATATTCTCAAGAACGTGCGATAATCATCGCCAAAATAGGTTAACACAAGTTTTCATATCGCCGTCTATCGCGGGAAAATAACTCTGTGTTAGCGTGGCATTCTCAACACGGCGGTAACATGTGATAGTACCCCGATAACGCGGCAAATGTCCGCGATAACATTATCGGGACGGCGATAAAAATCTCAAACCGAACGTGAAAAAAGTTGCTATGTGCCCAACCGCAATAAAAAATCCAGCGATAAGCAGCGCCAGGCCTTCAAGTCCCACAAGTCAGGCTGCAAAAAGCACAATAAAAGCAGCAGCACAAAACACAAACAACTGCGAAGCACCATGGAGGTAGCCGGAGCAAGCACAGAGGACAACCAGAACCCCACAAGCCCCACAGAGGACCAGCCTGGGACCTCGGGGTAAGGGAAGGGCAAGGAGAAGAAGAAGAGGAAGACGCGGTTCAGTCTGCAGGAAAACAGAATCCTGATCACGGAGGTGATAGAACACCATCAACAACTGTTCGTCACCTTTACTGTGTCATTGGCAACAAAAAATGGAATATGGCAGTCCATCGTGGACAAGGCGAATGCAGTCGGAGTGCGGAGGAGGACAATGGACGAGGTCAAGAGGCGCTGGAATGATGTGAAGCGCAAGACTAAGCCGAAACTCACAGACAACCAGAAGGCAGCAATGCAGACTGGAGGTGGGAGTCCAGTACCACAGGAGGAGCTGGATGAGATGGAGGAAATGGTGACCACAGTCATCAGTGGGGAGACAGTGGCAGGAGTTGGGGGACCAGACACTGCTCAACATGACCCGACACAACAGCAACAGGGTGAGCAACCACCAGGGACTGGGGGGACGGGGCGATGGGCACAATGGCACACATGCACAATTAAGTAGAGCACATCTGTGGACAAACCATGGCCAAGAGTCACAACTCCAACCAAGAGCCCAATTTACCCAAGTCTGCAACATCACAGCACTGCATAAGCACAGAAGTGAAAAGCACACCGCCTGAAAGGGATAAGGGCCAGCCAAATCAGAGCTGAAGGGGCAACTCACCTACAATGCAGCACACACACATAAGATCCAGAGCACCGCAACATTTACAACAATGTTGAACAAACAGCAACACCAGCACAACAGAACAGAGGACACAACTGCTGCTGCTTGTGTGTGGAAAATGGCCATTCGCATGTGGCATAGCAGGAAACTGTGAGATGATAATGTACTAGTACAACCCCACATCCCTGTTGGTGTAGTAATGCATGTATGGCCGTGACCCAGATAGGCAGTAAGACACACATTGTCATTCAAATCAACACTCATCACAGTTGAATACAAGTGAAGGTGCGTAGACTTTATTCGCATATGTGTGTCAGTACAGCCAAGATAAGTGCCACAACATGCAGACCAATGCAGCAGTATTTCAGAACGTGGAACGTTGCCAAGCGCCGCTGTCCACTCCGGGGGAGTGCCACACCATTCACAGGTGTGTGTTTACCCGCGTTGTTGTCCGCTCATGTATTCGCAGTCCAGGCAAATGCAGCCATGTCCACTGTCGTCGTGGGAGATGTGACCAGAACCCCAAGTTCCAACAAGGTGTCGGGACATTTGCAATGTGTTCCAAACTGTTGTGTCTGCAGGTACATAGTTACATGTCCATGAAAGCTAGTGCAGCTTCGTAGGCAATAATTTCCAACATGAGGGCGTTGTCGACTTCATCGAACAGGACGGCGAGGCTAACCATTAGCAGGTCCGGACAGATGTGCTGCGTCCACCCCCTTTCACCAATTAGCACTACAGCCCAATAGGGGAGCGGCTCAATTTGGTCACTGCACACGAGGAGTTCTGCAATCTTCCAGGTCCAGCTGCCAGCATGTATGCCAAGTATCCAGGCATCCCATAGACGGGTGTCACAGTGACACTCATGGTCGTGGGCCAACAGAGGGCGCACACACATGTCGAAATCCAGTTCAGCTACCGTCCTGTTGGATAGGCAGACATCCATGGACCACTCAAATACGTACGAGCGACAATGCAACACAGGCTGCACCCAGGTGACGTTGGCAAGGCGGAAGCTTAGCCGGTAACTGATCCGCAGCACTACCAATGGCAGTTCCCCCAGTAAATGCAGCATACGTGCATGGTACAGTTCCACGTGACAGGGGTTGTGCATGTGTCCGGGATGGTCTGCCATTGCGTTAGTGGCTCTGGTTGAAGCGGCACTGTTCTGACCTGCACCAGTTCTGTGGATGAAATGCCACAGCTCGGATCAATGAGTTGTTGAAGTGTGCAACGGTTGTACGCCTGGGATGGTGTGGGAGTAAGTGTGAAGGTCATTCCATGCAAGATAACTCCGAGCAAGGACTTCTGTGTGTGGGGTGTGTATACGTTGGTCTGTCGTCGGGCTGTGCGTAGTGTGGGAGTCGTCCTCAACTGCTATCGTATCTGTCAGGGGGTGCCGGGCACATGCAATTCCGAGGTCGGATGTGCAGATGTGCTTCCGCCTGATAGTTCAGACAAAGGAGCTTTCATCCCTGATGTCAGTTTGTCATCTGCTTGCATTCATGAAGTGTGATGTGGCTTGTTGGGTGTGGGGTGGGATGTGTGTGACTTTGGGATTCATGTTTAACATGACTTGCATGTGGCAAATGAGTGGCATCACTGTGTGTTACGTTGCCTCACAGCTGCTCCTCCCTCCCCGAGCCTATTTACTTGTGTGCGCTGCGCGGTTGCATCACTTGCACTCCAACGGCACACCATTGTCATGCCTGTCTGCGCATGTCCACAAGCCTGACAATGACACTGTGATGTTGACTGTTGAAGGTGGGCGGCCACGTGAGTGTAGGCCTATGGTAAGGATAGTGCGGACACAGATGTAGAGTTCATGCCTGGCTGAACTTGCGCTGTGACTAAGGCTAGGCATTTGGCTCATGCTGGGGCAATGCAGATATACACAACACTTGGCATGTATGAGCCAAGACCCCGAGCGGTCTTGCACTCCTTCATTTCTCCGTTTGTGCGAGACTGCCCTCCGGGTGCATGCTACATTGCAACATTGTCAATTGCGGGCCGGCGGCGCCGACACTACAACAGAGACACACGCATTGGTGACTTCCTTGTCCAGGCCACAACTGAACCACGCCCTGAGCCCCGGGCTAATTCTACACACCCCTGCACTGGACTGATGTACGCCGGCCCAGCCCACTCCGCTTACGCTTACAGGGGGGGACGGCACAGCTATATGTCCAAGGTCTTCCCCACTTCCTGAGGTAACATGTTTGCGTCCACTGTCCACAACACTACAAACCCCAGCAGTATATGTCCACATGGACATGTCTGTGCTCTGCATTCTGTGGTCTGTCCAGCACATCACCGCCACACTTGGCATTGTGTACATTCTTCTTCATCGGTGAGTTGCCTCCTTCACACATACTTGGTTCCTATGTCATGAATGATGTAATATGTGACGTCATCAGCAGTGCATTGCGGGGGCGCGAGTTATAGTTAGCTGAACTGACTATAACGGCGGAATTTCTTTGGTTTTGTACGAGTGAAATGTCCAACTAACTATAACGTCCCTGAAACCTGTGGTTTTTTCAGTGACTTTCTAAGGTTTTTTAAATGCTAATTTCTAACTATAACGTGCCTGAAACCTATGGTTTTTTTCAGTGAATTTCTAAGGTTTTTTAAATGCTAATTTCTAACTATAACGTCCCTGAAACCTATGGTTTTTTCAGTGAATATATATATAACTCACGCCCCCGAATGCACTGCTGATGACGTCACATATTACATCACTCATGACATGATCAGTGACATCATTGATGACATCACTGATGACATCTCAAATGCGAAATGCGATCCATGCGTTTAGGCTCGTCCGAACCTTGATAACGATACAAGACGTCATTGTAGCTTCTTTATTTAAATGTATAAATGCCTCCAGTTGCCAACATTAACAAAGGACTACATATTACTTTAATCCAAAAAGCTGGCGGCCATATTGGCATGTTCACGATGTGAAAATTCAGGAATTGATACAATAAAGAAAAGAAACCAAGTGTTAATATGCACACAATGTCATTTCAGCATATCTTGCCCCGTGACCGCCGTACCTGTATGTTCGTCAACGTGACTTGTTCATAATAAACATACTTAGGATTGCAAATATCAACATAAACAATGGACTACACATTACCTTAAAGTGAAAGGCTATCGGCCATATTGATCTGGGCACGTTGCGAATTATAATGGTTCTTAGACGAAAGAAAAGAATAAAAAGAGGGTGTTAATATACACACATTATCCATTAATGAAGTTCTAGCGATTATAGTTCCATTCCATTCACAGCTCATTTGAGATGTCATGAGTAATGTCATGAGTGATGTCACTGACCATGTCATGAACGATGTAATGTCTGCGGTCATAAGCAGTGCATTGCGGGGGTGTAAGTTATAGTTAGCTCAGGCAACTATAACTGCTGAATTTCACTGGTTTTGTACGAGTGAAATCTGAGTCTAACTATAACGTCCCTGTAATCTTTGCTTTTTCAACGAAATTCTAGGTTTTTTTAACATTAAGTAACATGCCTATCACAATGGATGGAGGGGGGTTGGAAGCAGGGCCTGGCCTGGCATTGTGCTGCCCCCACCCAAGCTTGCTGCTCCAGCCTCCACTCCTCCTTGCCATCCATTGTCCAAGTCCATGCCCCTGCTCCCTAATTACAGCCCTGTGTGGCCGTTGTTCTGCCACTGGCCTTCCTGCCTTCTCTGAACAGTTAGCTTGCTGCCCCATCCACCTCCTCCCTATCCTCTGTTGTCTGAATCCATGCACTAGCCTTCTCCCTCCTGCCATGCATGGTCTGATGTGCTGCCACTGCCCTCCATTTAGCATGATGTCCCAGTCCACTCCTCCTGCCCCCCATTGCCCAATTCTATGCCCCATCATAGACCTCCTGCTTAGCCTCTGTGCTTAGCGTGCTGCCCCTAATCTCCTTCCCCCTGCCCTCCGATGTCTGTGTGCATGCCCCTGCTCCATCCTTTTTGACCACCATGTTCCATGGACCTGCCCCTCCTATCTACTCTGAGTGTTCTGTTGAGCTGCCACTCCCCTCCCACCTGCCTAGTATTGTCAGATGACTGTAACCTGTGCCTGCCACCTCCACCCTGCCTGTCCACGTTCCATGCTCCTATCCCCTTCCTCCTGTCCTCCATGGTCTATTTTACTGCCACACCCTTCTGCCCTCCCTGGTCTGTTGTGTTGCAACTGCTCCTCCTGACTGCCCCGCATGGTCTGTTGTGAGGCCCCTTCCCCTGAACTCTCTTGTCTGTGCCTAGCTCCTACCCCTCCCTTCTATCCTCCATGGCCATTTCTGCATGCACCTGCCCCCTCCTTCTCGCCCATCATGGCCATTGTGCTGCCACTAACCCTCCCACTTGCCATGCATGGTCTTCTGTGCTGCCACGGCCCCTCCCACCTTCCCTGTGTGGTCAGCTAGCTGCCCCTGATCCCCTCCCACCTTCCCTCCATGGTCTGGGTGTATGCCATTATAGTCTCACTGTTGCTCTCCATGGTGTGTCTTGCTTCTAGTGCCCATCCTGCCTGACCTCCATTGTAAGCTTGCTGCTCCTACCCTGCCCCCTTGCCCCCTGCCCTCTGTTTTCCATGTGCAGACCCCTATTCCCTCCCTCCTGGCTTGTCTGTTCCATTGTAATGCCCCTGATCCCTACCTCCTGCCCTTTATGGTCTGTTATGCTGCAGTTTTCTCTCCTGTCTGTCCATTATGGTCAGCTAGCTGCCATTGCCTCTTTCCCCTCTGTTCTCTGTTGTCCATGTGCATGGTCCTGTCACCCTCCCTATTGCTTTCCATGGATTGTTGTGCTGCACTCCCGTCCCGCATGCCCTGTGTTGTGTATTGTGCTGCTGAAAACCCTGATGCCTGCCCTGTAAGGTCAGTTTGGTGCACCTGTCCATGTCCCTCCTGTCCTCTGTTATCCGAGTCCATGTCCCTACCCCAATTGCTCCTGCCTTCCATGATCCAATGTACCATACTTGCTAACATTTTGAACTTGGTAAGAGGGAGATTTTGAAAAAAAAACTGGGGTATTGATTTTCCCCATTGACTTACATTGAAAAAGAGGAGATTGTAGACAGGAGACAGATCAAATAAAGCCCATTTGGGCTTCAAAACATTGGGCGTTTCCTGGCTGAATCAGGTCTGTTGGCATGTATGGTTGTACTACCACTGCCTCTTCCTTCTGCCCACAATGGTCTATTATATTGCCACAGCCTCTCTTGCCTGTACTGCATTGTTGGTTTGTTGCCCCTGCCCCCCTTTCCACTGCCCTCCATAGTCTGTTGTGCTGCCACTGCCCTTCCTGCCTACCCAGTGTGGTCAAATTGTTGCCTCTGCACCCTCCTACCTGCCTTCAATTTTATGAGTCCGTGCCCCTGGCCTCTGCCTCTCAATAGTATCCTAATGAACAAGTAGATTGCTAACATTCTATATTTATTACAAAAGTGTGGCACGCCTGACGTCATCTTGATGTAATCAAAACTGTAATACCTAGAGCATTTCATTTAGAAATTACAGAAATGAGAGGGTCTTATTTGCATCGAAAATATGGTTAGTGCTCTTAAAAACTAAAATGAGGACATATTTTCTGAGTTTTCAAATAGCGACAAAGCACTTTTAAATTATTTGTTATCGTTATGTTTTTTTATTCAGTTGACCACTTGATTAAATGTTGCACTTAGAGGAGAGGATGTGGTATTACTTTCAGAGCTGCAGACTTTGCAACTGGGGAACCAGGTTGGAGTTTCTGCTTCAGTTCGACATTCTGTGATTCTGGTATAATCACTTAATCTCCTCATGTCTACAACCAACATGAATTTGTCCTAGTGTGATGTAACCAATGCTCATGTAAAGCACTCCAATACCTGACCAGTCTGCACTATATAAAACTGCAAAAAACCAAAAATAAAAAGTGTTTTGCACACTTCTGTCATTGGGCTATACGTGGGCTACATCTGGGTGATACTTGTGCTACATTTGGGCTCTTTTGTCTCTGGTGGCCATCTTGGGAGATTTATTTGTTATGAAATGTCCTAATTTCCTCCTTTACTGCAGTCTCCTCAGTAGGAAATGCTTTCAGTTTTTTACTTTGATTCCATCAAGAAGGCATTCAGATGTGTCACACATTCGCTATAAATTCTGAATGTTAGCACTCTAGTTGCTCATTAGATCACTGTAGTAAAGCTACTGCTCACTAGGGAAGTCTGCTGCTGGTATTGAAAGTGCATGTTTCAGTCTGCATGTCAGAATTTTTTAATGAAATAGAAGAGGATTTGAGAAGTCACTCAAAATGTGCCCTAATTTTTCTTTCTTCAGCACTAATCATAATTTCTATGGCAAAATAAACCCCTCAGTTTGTTCCTTTTTAAATTAAATGTTTTAAGTGTTACCAGTTTATTCCAATCAAGATGGCTTCAGGTGTGCCATACTTTTGTCATAAGTAAGACTGTTAGCGCTCTAGTTGTTCTTTAGAACACTCTGGGAAGCTGCAGTAGAACACAAAGGAATCAACTGACAGTCTCTGCCCTTGCTGGATGTACATGTTTTACTGAGAATGTCAGACTTCATTCTCACATGACTGAGAAAGATAATGTGAATTTACAGAAAATATGCTCTCATTTTAGCTTCTAGATCACCTTCCAAACCTCTATGGGAAAAGTATGAGAAAATAGTTTTCTCTCAAACATGATTCATGATATCCCAGCAGAAGGCTTTTTCACACGGTAAAATCACCTTAGAACACACCACAATTCCTAAAATTAGTATGGTACCATCAACAAATGATTTATAATATAACTAAAGTCTTATCACCCTTTATACGTTCTCCTTTTGGTGACCCTCAAAACCTTCCATTCACTACAATGCATTTTAATGGGGTGCTATCATGTATATTGGTCCCAAGATGGCTGTCAACACTTCTTGGATGAAGTGCTGACAGCCAATCAGATCTCACGATGAGATGTGTGGTTAGGCTCCGCCCAGATATATAAATTTATTTTTCCTTTAATATTTAAAAAACTACTGAACAGATTTACACCATTTTAAAAAAAGGTCGCTTTCTGAACCAAGAGCTACCTTTTTGCCAAATTTGGTGTAATTCCGTTCAGCAGTTCGGGCTGTAGCCTTGTCTAAAGTTTCCTATGGATATTAACATGTGGAAAACGTGTTTTGGGACCCCCCTTTTTTCTCGGCCACCCTCCCCGGGGCTATACAGAATAATTAGTGTGGGGGGCTCAAGCCCCCCACACTGCCCCGGGGACCACCACCTCCCCGGGGCACTTAAAATTTAAATACGGGGGTCCTTTGCGGACCCCCGGGGACCACCACCTCCCCAGGGCTTTGAAATGGAGGGCGGGGGGCCGCGTGGCCCCCCTCCAGGAGCCCTCGATGGCCCTGGGGACTGCCACCCCCCAGGGCCGGCTCCTGCAGTGTCCGGGGATGCCCACCCCCGGGACACTGCTGTTTGCTATGGCAGGGCGGGAGCATGGCTCCCGCCCTGTCGTAGCAAACTCTGCTTTGCTTCATTGAAGCGAGAGCAGGGAAACCTGCTCTCGCTTCAATGAAGCACAGCAGATTGCTTTTGGGCAAGGGGAGCTGCATGTCAGTAGCTCCCCTTGCCCAATAGCAATGCCGGGTCCCGCAGGAGGCGGGGAGCCGGCGGGACTGTGGGGGCATTGGGGCTCCCCCCACCATCCACAAGATAGAGGCCAGGCCCCGGGGGATGGGGTCCTCGGGGCCAGAAGTGGCCCAGAAGGGGGGCCACGTGACCCTCCTCCCTCAATAAAAAAAAAAAGAGGCACAGCCCCTGGGCATGGGGTCCCCGGGGCCAATAGAGGCCTCAGGAGGGGGGCCACGCTGCCCCCCTCCTTAAAAAATATATATATTTTTTAAATTAAATATGTGGCCATGCCCCGGGGGATGGGGTCCCCAGGGCCAAAATTGGCCTTGGGAAGGGGGCCGCGCGGCCCCCTTCCCGTTTTTCTTTTCTTAAATTAAACTGTAAAAAACAGGTCAGGCCCTGGGGGATGGGGTCCCCAGGGCCTCAAATATTGTAAAAGAAGGGGGGCCACACAGCCCCCCTTCTAAAAACCATTTTTTTTTTTAAAAAGCCGGCATCGCGCCGGAGGCCCCGCCCCCTCCCTGCAGCACTCAGCAAACGCACCCCCTGGCGCGTTGTAAGTTAGGGAATTAATTCCTCTTAAATATTGAGGGTCCCTGGGGGCCAACTAGCCCACCAGGTACCTCCAGTATGCGCCACAGAGCTGCGTTGCAGAGAGGTGTTCCGAGGCCATGCCCCTTTTTACACCTCTCTGCAACGCAGCTCTCTGGCGCTTACTGGAAGTATCTGGTGGGCTAGTTGGCCCCCAGGGACCCTCAGGACTCAAGGGGAATTAATCCCCCAATTTACAACGCGCCAGGGGGCATATTTGCACAGTGGTGCAGGGAGGGGGCGGGGCCTAACAAAACAAGTGTGCAAATGTGCCCTCTGGCGCGTTGTAAATTGGGGGATTAAGTCCCATTGAATCCTGAGGGTCCCTGAGGCCAACTAGCCCACCAGGTACCTCCAGTATGCGCCACAGAGCTGCGTTGCAGAGAGGTGTTCCGAGGCCATGCCCCTTTTACACCTCTCTGCAACGCAGCTCTCTGGCGCTTACTGGAGGTACCTGGTGGGCTAGTTGGCCCCCAGGGGCCCTCAGGACTCAAGGGGAATTAATCCCCCAATTTACAATGCGCCAGGGGGCGCGTTTGCACAGTGGTTGAGAGAGGGGGCGGGCCTGATATTACAAGTTAGCAATCTTGCTATGTGGGACTTACTGGAGGTAATAAAAGGGGTAGTTGGCCCCCAAAGTTGAAGTTGGGGACTAACTACCCCTCCTGTTACCTCCAGTAAATCCCACACAGTGGGATTGCTAAAAGGCGTTTGGAGGCCACGCTCACCTTTCTCCACCACTCTGAAAACGAGACTGCTATGTTACAGTTAGAAATTAGCATTTAAAAACCTTTGAAATTCACAGAAAAAACCATAGGTTTCAGGGACGTTGTAGTTAGAAATTAGAATTTAAACAACCATAGAAATTCACTGAAAAAACCATAGGTTTCAGTCATGTTATAGTTAGAAATTAGTATTTAAAAAACCTTAGAAATTCACTGAAAAAACCATAGGATTCAGGCACGTTATAGTTAGAAATTAGCATTTAAAAAACCTTAGAAATTCACTGAAAAAAAATAGGTTTCAGGGACGTTATAGTTAGTTGGACATTTCACTCGTACAAAACCAGAGAAATTCCGCCGTTATAGTCAGTTCAGCTAACTATAACTTGCGCCCCTGCAATGCATTGCTGATGACGTCACATATTACATCATTCATGACATGGTCAGTGACATCACTGATGATATCACTGATGACATCTCAAATGACATCACTAATGACATCACTGATGACATCATTCGCGTGAAAATCTGATGCACCTCCTCACACCCTAATATACCTTTGATACACCTACTGTAAAATACAGATTGCCATTTTCAAAACCATCGACACACCAATACCAGTTACTACATACGCACTCACTGATTCCTAGGTCTAGACACACAACCACTCATTCACCCATACATTCACTCATACATGCAGTCACTCATCAGGACAACACTATCATATGCACTCATACACCTATACAGACACTCACACACCACCACTCATCCAGAGCTACTCACACACCTAGTCAGTCAACCAAAGAATCAATCACACTTCCATTTACTCACCTATACAGTTATACACACACCACATCACTTATTCATACAGAAACAAACGCATACTTACTCTCTTATACAATCACTGATACAAGTACACACTCATCCATACAGCCCCTCTCACAGTCACTGACTCTTACGTATAGTCATTTATATACTACAACTCTCACATACACTGCCTTTTACATATGTAGTTACTTGGACATGTACCACTGTGACATCCATTCACTCACCAACACACCCATACACACACTCACCCACCCATACAGCTGTTTCCACATGCACTCTTGAACCCATACACCCAGTGAATCAATCACTCAAACATCTATGCACAGAGTCACACACCTCCCATCCACCCACACACACACTCAGGCACCCATACAAATACTCAGGCAACCAATCGATAACCCATATAAACACTCATGTAGCTACTGACCAACTCATGCAGCAGCTTATACAACAACAGACAGACTGATACAGACATTCACACAGTTTAGTCACTAACCCATGCATTCAGTAAGACACATTTAATCACTCACTTAAACAGTCAGTCACGCACCTACTAAATCCTCCATCCAGACACTTATACACCCACTCATTCTTCAATACACCTTGGCATATATATAAAACATATTTAAACTTTAAAGAAACACACAGTCACTGGATGATGTCATCAGTGATGTCATCAGTGATGTCATTTGAGATGTCATCAGTGATGTCACTGACCATGTCATGAATGATGTAATATGTGATGTCATCAGCAGTGCATTGCGGGGCACGATTTATAGTTAGCTGAACTAACTATAACGGCAGAATTTTTCTGGTTTTGTATGAGTGAAATGTCCAACTAACTATAAAGTCCCTGAAACCTACGTTATTTCAGTGAATTTCTAAGGTTTTTTAAATGCTAATTTCTAACTATAACGTGCCTGAAACCTATGGTTTTATCATTGAACATATGTATATATATATATATTATCTACTGGCGGTCACCAGTAGATAGTTATAGTTAGGACCTATTTTCCATAGGAAATCCGCAACATTCTATTTGAAATAACGTTGGCGCCGATTGACGAATCTTCGCGAAATTTTCCAGCTTGTTGGGGCGCTCCGGTCCGCTCCTATCCTAAAAGTCTCGGGGTGATTCATCAAGCGGGGGCCAAGAAAAAAGGGGGGTCCCAAAACGTGTTTTCCCCATTCATTTTTCCATAGGAACCGTTCATCGCGGCTACAGCCCGAACTGCTGAACGGAATTACACCAAATTTGGCAAAGAGGTAGCCCTTGGTTCAGACTCGTGCCTTTTGCTTAAATGGTGTAAATCCGTTTAGTAGTTCCTGAGAAAATCAAAAGTAAAGTCACATATATATCTATGGCCGAGTAGGGTCCGCGTACCCTCCCGATCATGAGCTGCATGCTAATTGGCTGTCAAGTGGCTGTCAACACTCCAAATCAGGAAGTGTTGGCAGGCATTTTATGCCTCGGTAGACCCGAGGCACAGAAACAAGTGCGCAAAACGCACAAAGGGGCAGGGTAGAAACACCCTGACCCCCTAGGTCTGCTCAGGGGTCCCACAAGGCCCCCTGGGCAGAAAAGCATTTTTTTTTTTTTAAATCGGCGGGATGCGCTTAGGGTGCGCTTATCCCGCTGAGAAAAAAAAAAGAAACAAGTGCGCAAAACGCACAAATGGAGCAGGGTAGAAACACCCTGACACCCTAGGTCTGCTCAGGGGGTCCCACAAGGACCCCCTGGGCAGAAAAAAGCATTTTTTTTTAAAAATAAAAATCGGCGGGATGCGCTTAGGGTGCGCGGATCCCGCAGTAAAAAAAAAACATCGAAGCGCGGTCTCCCGCGCTTCGATGCCATTTTGCCCCCGGGTGGGCCAAGTCCCGGGGGCATGCTGGGGGTGGGTTTATAGTTTATGGGGGGCCTCTAAGGCCCCCAAGCCCCGGGGACCGCCACCCCCTGGGGCTTTAAATAAAAAATGGTGCAGGAGGGCTCTCCACCCTCCCGCAGCCCCGGGGACCGCCACCCCCGGGGCTTCTTTTTTAAAATTTTAATAACCTGTGTGGGGGGGCTCCAGCCCCCCACACGCCCCGGGGACCGCCACCTCCCCGGGGCACTTAGAAAAGAAATTTGGGGGTCCGTTCGGACCCTCAGAGCCCCGGGGACCACCACCTCCCCGGGGCTGTGTAGCTGAAGGGAGGGGGCCGCGCGGCCCCCTCCTGGAGCCTGTGGTGGCCCTGGGGACCACCACCCCCCAGGGCCAGCTCCTGCAGTGTCCCGGGGTGCCTACCCCCGGGACACTGCTGTTTGCAATGGCAGGACGGAGCCTCGCGGCTCCCGTCCTGTCATTGCAAACTTGCTTGCTTCATTGAAGCGAGAGCAGGGAAACCTGCTCTTGCTTCAATGAAGCAAAGCAGATTGCTTTTCCATAAGGGGAGCTGCATGTCAGCAGTTCCCCTTATGGAAAAGCAATGCCGGCTCCCGCAGGACGCGGGGAGCCGGCGGGACCGTGCGGGGATTGGGGACACCCCCACGGTCCCCAACGAGTGGCCAGGCCCCGGGGGATGGGGTCCCCTGGGCCATTAGTGGCCTGGGAGGGGGGCCACACAGCCCCCCTCCCCAAAAATAAATAAATAAATAAAAAAGGGCAAGGCCGGCCCCGGGGGATGGGGTCCCCGGGGCCCCCGGGGCCTTAAATGGCCTGAGGAGGGGGGCCACGCAGCCCCCCTCCAAAGATTTTAATTTTAAAAAAAAGAGGGCATGCCCCGGGGGATGGGGTCCCCGGGGCCAATAGAGGCCCAGGGAAGGGGGGCCACGCGGCCCCCTTCCCGTTTTTTTTTATTTAAAAAAAAAGAAAATCCTCAGGCCCCGGGGGATGGGGTCCCCGGGGCCAAAAGTGGCCGAGGGAAGGGGGGCCACGCAGCCCCCCTCCCATACAAAAAAAAAAAAAAAGACCGGCATCGTGCCGGAGGCCCCGCCCCCTCCCTTCAGCAGTCTCCAAACGCGCCCCGTGGCGCGTTTTAAGAAGGGGAAGTAATTCCCCTTGAATACTGGGGGTCCCTGGGGGCCAACTAGCCCACCAGGAATCTTCAGTATGCGCCAGGGGGCTGCGTTGCAGAGAGGTATACAGAGGCCACGCCCCTTTTTACACCTCTCTGCAACGCAGCTCTGTGGCGCTTTTTGGAGGTACATGGTGGGCTAGTTGGACTCCAGGGACCCTCAGGATTCAAGGGGGCTTAATCCCCCAACTTAAAACGCGCCACGGGGCGCGTTTGCACAGTGGTGAAGGGAGGGGGCGGGGCTTCAGGTGACATGTGTGCAAACAGGCCCCGTGGCGCGTTTTAAGATGGGGAATTAAATCCCCTTCAATCCTGAGGGTCTCTGGGGCCAACTAGCCCACCAGGTACCTCCAGTAAGCACCACGGAGCTGCGTTGCAGAGTGTTGTAAAAAGGGGCGTGACCTCTGAACACCTCTCTGCAACGCAGCTCTCTGGCGCATACTGGAGGTATCTGGTGGGCTAGTTGGCCCCTAGGGACCCTCGGGATTGAGGAGGAATTAATTCTCCAACTTAAAACGCACCACAGGGCGTGTTTGCAGACATGTCACCTCAGGCCCCACCCCCTTCCTTCACCATTGTGCAAATATTCCTCTAAAATCAGCCGAACTACGAATTCCGATTTACTCACCTGTTATCAGGAGAGACCTCAGTGCTGCATCTTTCAGCCCAGTACTGATCCTGAAAAGGAATTTTAACCGTACTTACCAGTAACTTGAATTTCCTTCCATAGGATATCATTGCCTGCTTTTTGCTGAAAAAGTTTGTGTCAATTTTTGAAACATACAAATATTCCTCTAAAATCAGCAGAACTACGAATTCCAATTTACTCACCTGTTATCAGGAGAGACCTCAGTGCTGCATCTTTGAGCCAAGTACTGATCCTGAAAAGTAATTCTAACCGTACTTACCAGTAACTTGAATTTCCTTCCATAGGCTAACATTGACTGGTTTCACTTGGAAATTCTTCTAAGTGTGGAGTTTTGGAACTTTATAATATTCCTCTAAAATCAGCTGAACTACGAATTCCGATTTACTCACCTGTTATCATGAGAGACCTCAGTGCTGCATCTTTGAGCCAGTACAGATCCTGAAAAGTAATTCTAACCGTACTTACCAGTAACTTGAATTTCCTTCCATAGGCTAACATTGACTGGTTTCACTTGGAAATTCTTCTGTGTGTGGAGTTTTGGAACTTTATAATATTCCTCTAAAATCAGCCGAACTACAAATTCCGATTTACTCACCTGTTATCAGGAGAGAACCCAGTGCTGCAACTTCTAGCCCAGCACTGACCCTGAAAAGTAATTCTAACCGTACTTACCAGTAACTTGTATTTCCTTCCATAGGAATCCATTGTCTGGTTTTCAGCAGAAAAGTTTAGTGTCGATTTTCACAAACTACAAATATTCCTTAAAAATCGCCTGTATGACTTAAACGCATTCTTTTAACTGTTTACAGGAGATGCACCAGTGCTGGATCCAGGATCCACCACTGAGTAAGAAAAAGTAACGATAACACTACTTACCTGCTAAGTGAATTTCCTCCCATAGGATAACATTGGTGATTCTATGTGAAAACGTTTCTAAGTGTCAACTTTTAAAATACAATAATATTCCTTAAAAATCACTACTGTAACCAAAACGCTTTTACTCAACTGTTTACAGGAGATGTCCCAGGACTGAATCTAGGATCCAGTCCTGTGGTTAGAAAAGTAATCCATAAAGTAACTAATTGCATTTAACTAGAAATTCACATTGAGCTCAATGTTGCATTGTGTTTGAAATTATGTTGCCCATTGCAACAACTGTAACTACTGTACTTAAAAGTCTATTGCCTATTTGCAAAGTATTTAAACTAAAGTAATTCATTCTGAGAAAGTATATTTTGTAATGTAATGTATAATGTAATTACAATGTAATTTAAAAAATAAAATATCTAAAAATAAATAGTTTAAAAAAATGTAGTAAATCAGTATCAAAAAAATAAATATAACAATTAATACATTTAAAAATTGTCATTTACAAAACCTTTGATATTCACTGAAAAAAACCATAGGTTTCAGACATGTTATAGTTAGGAATTAGCATTTATAAAACCTTTGAAATTCACTGAAAAAACCATAGGTTTCAGGCACGTTATAGTTAGAAATTAGCATTTAAAAAACCTTACAAATTCACTGAAAAAAACATAGGTTTTATGGACAGTTATAGTTAGTTGGACATTGCACTCATACAAAACCTGTGAAATTCCCCCGTTATAGTTAGTTCAACTAACTATAACTCGCGCCCCCGCAATGCACTGCTGATGACGTCACATATTACATCACTCATGACATGGTCAGTGACATCACTGATGACATCACTGATGACATCTCAAATGACATCACTGATGACATCATCCAGTGACTGTGTGTTTCTGTAAAGTTTAAATATTTTTAATATATATAGGGAAAGGCGTATTGAAGAATGAGTGGGTGTATAAGTGTCTGTATGGATGATTTAGTAGGTGCGTGACTAGCTCTATAAGTGAGTGATTAAACGTATCTTACTGAATGCATGGGTTAGTGACTAAACTGGGTGAATGTCTGTATCCGTCTGTCTGTTGCTGTGTAAGTGGCTGCATGGGTTTGTGAATAGCTACATGAGTGTCTATATGAGTTATTGATTGGTTGTCTGAGTATCTGTATGGGTGCCTGAGTGTTTGTGTGGGTGGGGTGTGTGCGACTCTGTGCATAGATGTGTGAGTGGGTGATTCACTGGGTGGATGGTTTCAAGAGTGCATCTGTGATAGACTATATGGGTGGGTAAGTATGTGTAAGAGTGTGTTAGTGAGTGAATGTATGTCCCAGTGGTACATGTGTGAGTAACTACATATGTGAAAGGCAGTATATATGTGTGTTGGAGTATATAAATAGCTATAGTGTAGAGTGTGTGATTGTGAGAGTGACTGTATGGATGAGTGTGTGCTTGTATCAGTGATTGTATAAGAGCGTAAGAATGTGCTAGTATTTGTATGAGTAAGTGAGATGGTGTGTGTATAACTGTATAGGTGAGTAAATGGCAGTGTGTTTAATTATTTGCATGACTGACTAGGTGTGTGAGTACCTCTATGGATGAGTGGCGGTGTTTGAGTGTCTATATAGGAGTATGAGTGCATATGATAGTCCTGTACTGAGTGACCGTAAGTATGAATGACTGTACGGGTGAGTGAGTGGATGTGTGTGTAGACCTAAGAATCAGTGAGTGGGTATGTAGTTATTGGTGTTGGAGTGTCTATGGTTTTGCGAGTGGCAGTCTGTAATTTAGAGTGGGTGTATCAAAGGTTATATTAGGGTGTGAGGAGGTGCATCAGATTATCACGTGGATGATGTCATCAGTGATGTCATCAGTGATGTCATTTGAGATGTCATCAGTGATGTCATCAGTGATGTCACTGACCATGTCATGAGTGATGTAATATGTGACGTCATCAGCAGTGCATTATGGGCGCGAGTTATAGTTAGTTGAACTAACTATAACGGGGGAATTTCACGGGTTTTGTACGAGTGCAATGTCCAACTAACTATAACTGTCCCTAAAACCTATGGTTTTTTCAGTGAATTTGTAAGGTTTTTTAAATGCTAATTTCTAACTATAACGTGCCTGAAACCTATGGTTTTTTCAGTGAATTTCAAAGGTTTTTTAAATGCTAATTCCTAACTATAACATGTCTGAAACCTATGGTTTTTTTCAGTGAATATATATATATATATTACCTACTGGCGGTCGCCAGTAGGTAGTTATAGTTAGGACCTAGTTTCCATTGGAAAAGCGTTTTTTGATTTGCCAATATCTTTGGCGTCGTTTGACGAATCTTCGCAACATTTTCAAAACTAATGGCCCGCTCAGGTCAGCTCCTGTCTTGAAAGTTTCGGGGTGATTCGTCAAGCGGGGGCCGAGAAAAAATGGGGGTCCCAAAACACCTTTTCCCCATGTTAATTTCCATAGGACAATTTATACAAGGCTACAGCCCTAACTGCTGAACGGAATTATACCAAATTTGGTAAAAAGGTAGCTCTTGGTTCAGAAAGCACCCTTTTTTTAAATGGTGTAAATCTGTTCAGTAGTTTTTTAAATATTAAAGGAAAAAGAAATGTATATATCTGGGCGGAGCCTAACCACACATCTCATCGTGAGATCTGATTGGCTGTCAGCACTTCATCCAAGAAGTGTTGGTGGCCATCTTGGGACCAATATACATGATAGCACCCCATTAAAATGCATTGTAGTGAATGGAAGGTTTTGAGGGTTACCAAAAGGAGAACGTATAAAGGGTGATAACAGACTTTAGTTACATTATAAATCATTTGTTGATGGTACCATACTAATTTTAGGAATTGTGGTGTGTTCCAAGGTGATTTTACCCTGTGAAAAAGCCTTCTGCTGGGATATCATGAATCATGTTTGAGAGAAAACTATTTTCTCATACTTTTCACATAGAGGTTTGGAAGGTGATCTAGAAGCAAAAATGAGGGCATATTTTCTGTAAATTCACATTATCTTTCTCAGTCATGTGAGAATGAAGTCTGACATTCTCAGTAAAACATGTACATCCAACAAGGGCAGAGACTGTCAGTTGATTCCTTTGTGTTATACTGCAGCTTCCCAGAGTGTTCTACAGAACAACTAGAGCGCTAACAGTCTTACTTATGACAAAAGTCTGGCACACCTGAAGCCATCTTGATTGGAATAAATAGGTAACACTTAAAAAATGTAATTTAAAATAGAACAAAATGAGGTTGTTCATTTTGCCATACAAATTATGATAAGTGCTGCAGAAAGAAAAATTAGGGCACATTTTGAGTGACTTCTCACATCCTCTTCTATTTCATTAAAAAATTCTGACATGCAGACTGAAACATGCACTTTCAATACCAGCAGCAGACTTCCCTGGTGAGCAGTAGCTTTACTACAGTGATCTAATGAGCAACTAGAGTGCTAACATTCAGAATTTATGGCAAATGTGTGACACATCTGAATGCCTTCTTGATGGAATGAAAGTAAAAAACTGAAAGTATTTCCTACTGAGGAGACTGTAGTAAATGAGGAAATTAGGAAACTTCATAACAAATAAGTCTCCCAAGATGGCCACCAGAGACAAAAGAGCCCAAATGTAGCACAAGTATCACCCAGATGTAGCCCACGTATAGCCCAATGACAGAATATCCCAGAGTGTTCTAAAGAACAACTAGAGCGCTAACAGTCTTACTCATGACAAATGTATGGCACACCTGAAGCCATCTGGATTGGAATAAAGTGGTAACACTTAAAACATTTAAATTAAAAAGGAACAAAATGAGGGGTTTCATTTTGCCATAGAAATTATGATTAGTGCTGCAGAAAGAAAAATTAGGGCACATTTTGAGTGACTTCTCAAATCCTCTTCTATTTCATTAAAAGATTCTGACATGCAGACTGAAACATGCACTTTCAATACCAGCAGCAGACTTCCCTGGTGAGCAGTAGCTTTACTACAGTGATCTAATGAGCAACTAGAGTGCTAACATTCTGAATTTATCGCAAATGTGTGACACATCTGAATGCCTTCTTCATGGAATCAAAGTAAAAAACTGAAAGTATTTCCTACTCAGGAGACTACAGTAAATGAGGAAATTAGGAAACTTCATAACAAATAAGTCTCCCAAGATGGCCACCAGAGACAAAAGAGCCCAAATGTAGCACAAATATCACCCAGATGTAGCCCACGTATAGCCCAATGACAGAATGTCCCAGAGTGCTCTAAAGAACAACTAGAGCGCTAACAGTCTTACTTATGACAAAAGTATGGCACACCTGAAGCCATCTTGATTGGAATAAACTGGTAACACTTAAAACATTTAATTTAAAAAGGAACAAAATGAGGGGGTTCATTTTACCGTAGAAATTATGATTAGTGCTGAATAAAGAAAAATTAGGGCACATTTTGAGTGACTTCTCAAATCCTCTTCTATTTCATTAAAAAATTCTGACATGCAGACTGAAACATGCACTTTCAATACCAGCAGCAGACTTCCCTGGTGAGCAGTAGCTTTACTACTATGATCTAATGAGCAACTAGAGTGCTAACATTCAGAATTTATGTCAAATGTGTGACACATCTGAATGCCTTCTTGATGGAATCAAAGTAAAAAACTAAAAGCATTTCCTACTGAAGAGACTGCACTTAATGAGGAAATTAGGAAACTTCATAACAAATAAATCTCCCAAGATGGCCACAAGAGACAAAAGAGCCCAAATGTAGCACAAATATCACCCAGATGTAGCCCACGTATAGCCCAATGACAGAAGTGTGCAAAACACTTTTTATTTTTTGTTTTTTTGCAGTTTTATTTAGTGCAGATTGGTCAGGTATTGGAGTGCTTTACATGAGCATTGGTTACATCACACAAGGACAAATTCATTTTGGTTGTAGACATGGGGAGATTAAGTGATTTGACCAGAATCACAGAATGTCCAGCTGAAGCAGAAACTCCAACCTGGTTCCCCAGTTGCAAAGTCTGCAGCTCTGGAAGTAACACCACATCCTCTCCCCTAAGTGCAACATTTAATCAAGTGGTCAACTGGATAAAAAAACATAAAGATAACAAATAATTTAAAAGTGCTTTGTTGCTATTTGAAAACTCAGAAAATATGTCCTCATTTTAGTTTTTTAGAGCACTAACCATAGTTTCGATGTACATAACATCCTCTAATTTCTGTAATTTCTAAAGGAAATGCTCTAGGTATTACAGTTTTAATTACATCAAGATGACGTCAGGCATGCCACACTTTTGTAATAAATATAGAACGTTAGCAATCTAGTTGTTCATTAGGATACTGTTGAGAGGAGGAGGCCAGGGGCACGGACTCAGAAAATTGAAGGCAGGTAGGAGGGTGCAGAGGCAACAATTTGACCACACTGGGGAGGCAGGAAGGGCAGTGGCAGCACAACGGACTATGGAGGGCAGTGGAAAGGGGGCAGGGGCAACAAACCAACAATGCAGGACAGGCAAGAGAGGCTGTGGCAATATAATAGACCATTGTGGGCAGAAGGAAGAGGCAGTGGTAGTACAACCATACATGCCAATAGACCCGATTCAGCCAGGAAATGCCCAATGTTTTGAAGCCCAAATGGGCTTTATTTGATCTGTCTCCTGTCTACAATCTCCTCTTTTTCAATGTAAGTCAATGGGGAAAATCAATACCCCAGTTTTTTTTTCAAAATCTCCCTCTTACCAAGTTCAAAATGTTAGCAAGTATGGTACATTGGATCATGGAAGGCAGGAGCAATTGGGGTAGGGACATGGACTCGGATAACAGAGGACAGGAGGGACATGGACAGGTGCACCAAACTGACCTTACAGGGCAGGCATCAGGGTTTTCAGCAGCACAATACACCACACAGGGCATGCGGGACGGGTGTGCAGCACAACAATCCATGGAAAGCAATAGGGAGGGGACAGGACCATGCACATGGACAGCAGAGAACAGAGGGGAAAGAGGCAATGGCAGCTAGCTGACCATAATGGACAGACAGGAGAGAAAGCTGCAGCATAACAGACCATAAAGGTCAGGAGCAAGGGATCAGGGGCATTACAATGGAACAGACAAGCCAGGAGGGAGGGAATAGGGGTCTGCACATGGAAAACAGAGGGAAGGGGCAGGGCAGGAGCAGAAAGCTGACCATGGAGGTCAGGCAGGATGGGCACTAGACGCAAGACACACCATGGAGAGCAACAGTGAGACTATAATGGCATACACACAGACCATGGAGGGAAGGTGGGAGGGTGTCAGAGGCAGCTAGCTGACCACACAGGGAAGGTGGGAGGGGCCGAGGCAGCACAGAAGACCATGCATGGCAAGCGGGAGGGTTAGTGGCAGCACAATGGCCATGATGGGCAAGAAGGAGGGGAAGGGGCATGCACAAAGTACCATGGAGGATAGAAGGGAGGGGTAAGACCTCAGCACAGACAAGAGAGTTCAGGGGCAGGGGCCTCACAACAGACCACGCGGGGCAGGCAGGAAGAGCAGTTGCAGCACAACAGACCAGGGAGGGCAGAAGGGTGTGGCAGTAAAATGGACCATGGAGGACAGGAGGAAGGGGAAAGGGGCATGGAACGTGGCCAAGCAGGGTGGAGGTGGCAGGGACAGGTTACAGTCATCTGACAATGCTAGGCAGGTGGGAGGGGAGTGGCATCTCAACAGAACACTCAGGAGTATATTCACAAGAACGTGTGATAACTACCGCAAGAGTAGCGTAACGCAACTTTCAATATCGCAGCCTATCACGGGAAAATAACCCCGTGTCAACGTGGAATTCACAACAAGGCGGTAGCATGTGATAGTCACCAGATAACGCATCAAATGTCAGCGTGAAAATCAACGCCACGCCGAAAAAATGCAAAACGCGAGAAATCATGCGATGAGGCCAATCGCGGTACAAAAAGTAGCGAAAAGCAGTCTCAGGCCTGCAAATCCCATGCGTCTGGCGGTAAATTGCACCATAAAAACCACAGACACAACACACCAGAAACAAGCCAAAGCACGTAGCAACATGGATGCACCCTGACCCAGCGCAGAGGGCAACGTGAACCCCACAACCCCCACAGACCACCAGCAAGGAACAACTGGCTCGGGGAAGGCCAAAGAGAAAAGGGAGAGGAAGACGGGGTGCAGACCGCAGGAAAACAAGACCAAGGCCACGGAGGCGACAGAACACTACCAGCAACTGATCCACAAGCAGACCACCTGGAATGCAGTTGGAGTGCCCAGGAGGCCAATCCAGGAGGCCAAGAGGCGCCGGCAGGATGTGACAACCTAAACCAGGTACAAACCCGCTGCCAACAGGAAGGCAGCAACGGTGACAGGAGGTGGCAGTCCAGCTCCACAGGAGGAGCTGGAGGAAACCCAGGCCACAGTCATCAGTGTGGAGACGGTGCAAGGAGTAGGGAGTACGGACACAGCTCGACAGGACCTGACACAACAACAACAGGGTGAGGATCCAACAGGGACTGGGGGGACGGGGGGTGATGGGCACAATGCCACACATGCACAATGTGTAACACACTGCACACCCACAATCACCCAGGGACATGTCCACCATCCCCCTGGCACACTGCAGCACACACACATAGCAATCACAGCACATACCATGACAATGTGGCACAAAGTGCAACACCCACACTGCAGAACAGGGGACACAACTGGGTCCACCCAGGCGCAGAAACAGAACAATCACATTGGACAGAGCAGGGAACTGTGAGATGCACATCTACCCCTACAACCCCACATCAGCCATGTAGGCCAAATGTACACTGTCCCAACTCAAATAGCCACCACCACCCAAACAGCCACAATGTACATTGTCACACAGTCTGCATGTCGACAAGAACAAGGCGTCTACACATTGCCAACATGCACCTCCCCTTCACAATGCAGAGGGACAAACAACACCTCCAGCAGGTCAGAACAGACAACCCATCAGTGATGCCCGAGATGAACACCACACCCCCGACACCGATGCCCTACAACAGCCCATGGACATCCCACACAACCTACCACCAGGACCAGGGCAGACAAGCTACTCAGAGGAGAACCCAGCCCCTGCAACAGACCACACAGCATGAAGCACCCGCAATCACAGCTGCCTCACAACACTTCACCCACCCACACATGGCACCCCAATGCCAGGTGGCAGAATGCCAAATGGAGGTGGCCCAACAGGTGAGGGTGTTGCCGAACCCATGGAATGCGAACTAGAACACAGTCGTGGGTGTCCAAAACCCTTCAGGGACCACCTACACCCCACAAAGGAGACCCACACCTCCACAGAGACACATGCACATATCATGTTGAACTGGCTACGGGCACGTGCGCCCGGCCCCTTTATTGGCATGGCCACATGTACAGTGATGCCTGTGCTGGATGTGTGTGGGGTGAGTGTAAGCCAGCCCGCACGGAGTGCTTGGTGCTGCCAACAACCTGAACAGTGGACACCAGTGTAATGGAAACAGAAAACACCAGCATAACAGAGTCAAATGCAGAGCAACATGGAAGGATCCGGAGTAATACCCAATATTCAGTCAGGAGGTTTCGTGAGTTGCAGTGCACTGAGGTAGGGGCACTGGAGAAGAGCGCGCTCATGTGAAGAAATTGCTAGGATTGTGTCCCTTCGGGTTAGTCCTGATGCAGATGCAGTGGGGTGTGTTACACCTGCATCAACTTCCTCATCAACGTCCCAGGTCTCCCACACTGCCTGAGGTGACAGTTGCGTCCGCAGTCCACAGCGCAATACCCAGTAATAGATATGGGTGTGTAGCTTGACTACCGCCACCAGTCTGCATTCCTGCCTTGGGGCTGTTGCCACCTGCCCTCCCATTGTCTATGCCTTCTCCCGTCCGCACACTTGACACATCCTCCTCCTCATGGTCCCAGGTCTTCCCCACTGCATGATGTGACATTGCTGCGCAACCTCACAACAGCACAAAACTCAATCAGTAACAGACAATGGCTTGCAGTGCACTGAGTCACTGGCACCTGGAGTGCTGAGCAGGGTATCAGGCCGATAATGGCATCCACGACAGGTCTGAGCAACTCCGTAGGTCTGTCAGGACCACCCTTTCGACTCTGGCAGATGGCGGCTGGAGGTGGTCCTTGCAGTGGTGGCGTGTGCCTCCTGCGGTGATGCGGCGTCCGGGCCGGTCAAGACTCGATGCTATGTGTGGGCCCTGGTGGCCCGCAGTTGGGGCCGGAGGAGGCGGACAGCGCAGGGCCACAGACACATGGCGTTGACGACCCCAAGACCATCGCTACAGAGGCCATTCAATGTCTCAGAAGAAGGGGTCCCAGGCCTGAGCAGCACAGAGTTAGTGGCCCCGGATGCACTGCGGCCGGCACAGGCACCCAGCCACGGGACGGTGACTTGCGGTGCAGTCAGATGGGCCATGCGACCTGAGCGGGTCCCCATCAATGTCCGAGGTGTATGTTGCGGAGGGTTTCGGGGGACAGTGGAAGGTGTCCTCCAGGGCATGATGCGGAAGGTCTGATGTTATCTGGAAGCAGCAAATGGAGGAGTGGAAAGCGCAACCCTCGTTTGCACCAACAATTCGGGATCAGCTACATGAGGATGCAAATTAGCCCCTAGTCCATAGACTCAAATGCTACCAATGTACGACCAGTGAGTGTCCATGAATGTCGGGGAACAAACTTAGTGGCACAGGTGCTGTGAGGGGATGCAGTCTGCGATGATGCCGGTACACATATGTGAACTCCAAGAATGCCAAATCAAGGCTCTGTGACCTACTGGACCGCAGTGTAGGCCGGAGGCAGCGGTCAGCAGTGGCCCACAGCCACGGGTTGTTGGCTTGCGAGGCACAGAGTTAGTGACACAGTGGCAGTTGTCGGTAGTGTTCAATCACCTCCGTGACACTGATCCTGTTCCCTCCGGACTGCAACGTGTCATCCTCTTACGCCCCTCTGTGCATGCAAAGAAATGTATTCAGCCTTTTGAATTACCGATGTTCAGTTCCAAATCTGTGATCCCACTCGTGCGCAGCGTAGGCTGAGGGCAGTGGTCCACGTAGGCCCACAGACACGTGTGGTTGTGATGCCATGCACAGACTTGTTGCCACCACATCGGAGGGTGTATTGTGAATTGTTCTCTACCTTAAATAATGTTCACTGCCATGGTGTAATCAAGACTCAGTTCCAAATGTGTGACCTACCTGACCGTGGTGTAGGCCTGAGGCAGCGGTCAGCACGACCCATTCACTGAGTGTTCCGGCATAGGTTGGATGGCCCCACCGGCCTGCGTAGTTCAGGTTCAGTGGCACCACGTGTTAAGGTCACCTCCGTGTATGTGGTGTGGACTCCACCATTCGTGCTTTGCGACTAGGTGCTGGATGTGTGACCTACTGGTCAGCAGGGTAGTCCTGGTCCCTCATCCACATGTAGCCGGCTGGCATTGAACAGGGTTAGTGGCACCACGTGTAGCAGGTTGGCGTTGAACGGGGTTAGTGGCACCATGTGTAGCAGGCTGGCGTTGAACAGGGTTAGTGGCACCACGTGTCGCAAGATGCCCATATGGAACTATGCCTCACTGATCGGGGGTCTGGTGCTGTGGCCGCTGGTACGGATTTGGGGTCACTGCCATTCATGACTCAGGATACAGTTTCACATATGGGACCTACTGGTCCGAAGAGTAGGCCAAGGGCAGCAGTGGAGTACGTCAACGAAAATGCAATAAAGTGGGCCTGTCTCGTGGAGGCCGTGATGGTCTGAGGTGGCTGCCAAGGTCTCGGGCCTCGGGCTTGGGGCTTGCGCCGGCACGTGGTGGGCCCTCCTTGACACACGCCGGTGTCGGAAGGTGATCAGTGTGGCCTGGCTGTGCAGGGGCTGGCCTGACGGGTTCGTGGTCCGGCAGGCGCACAGCATCGCAGGCAACTCCGCTCACGAGGATGGCGCCGGCCTCGTGGCGAGGTGGGAGGCACCGCCCTGGCAGAGACGTGGGTCTTTCCGGAAGAAGACCACGCCCAGGCCTATGTGCTTTTTATTCACATCCCTATGGTGGCGTGGCATACGCCGGGCCATCCCACTCCGCTGATGCTTAGGGGGGGCGTAACAGGCAACATTTCCACGAGGTCCCCCACTGGCTGGGGTGACATGGTGGAGTCCACTGTCCACTACAATCCATACGCAAGCGGTGTATGTCGCCATGGTTATGGGTGTGTTCTGCATACTGCGGTGTGTCCAGCACATCTCCGCCACTCTTGGCATTGTGTACTTTCCCAATTATGGTTCTACTGCATCCTTCACACATGCCTGGTTGCCACCTCTCCCCACATTTGGCTATTATGTGGCTGAGGTGCCATGCCGTTGCTGGCTCATGTTCAGGGCTTGCCCATGTGGACATTGTAAGTTGTTCTGTCGTGTCTGGTGGGTGGGCATATTGTTGTGCCTGTTGTATGTGATTTTGTGACGTGTGCATTGCCAGCGTTGTGAGTTGCATGGTTGTGGAGTTGAGGTGTGTGGGGTGTTCATTTGTATATTGCCAAGGGGCTGTGCATTTGCCTTGTTGCCATCCTGGGAACACTGGTTGATGATGGACTGTCGGAGGATGAAGTTATCATGCACACTGGCTGTGTATTTGAAGGCGACATTGTTGGGTGTTCCACAGTGTTCTGTTGTTGCCTGCACATTGGTGTGAGACGTGTGCTTCCTGTTGCGGTGATTGTGTGCTGTGTCACCAGGGGGCACAGGTAGTACATGTGTGCTGTGTATTGCCCCCAACACATGGGTGCATCCTGCTATGGCGTATGGTCCTTGCTTGGTGTCCAGCGGATCCTGCGCATTGTGTTGTACGTATGGGGACTGGGGTACAAGGGTGATGGTGATGTCCAGGACAGGTGTGGGGGACTTGGATGTGGCTGGCTGTGAGACTCCTCCGACTCTGGCGGGTATTGGATGGGGGGTCCCAGGGGCCAACAGGTGCAGCCACGCCATCAGCTTTGTGTGGGGTGGGATGTTAGTTGTCCGCTGTGTTGTTGCTGTAGGCCTGTTAGGCGATGATGGTGAGGATACGTAGGTTGGTTGTCCCTTTCAGCCTGTAGTGGACGGTGACATTGTCAGATGTTGGGTCTGTGCAGCTGGTACGTTTCCTGGGGTTCCGCTGTCTTTGTCTGCACTGCGTCTGTGGTGGTCCGGGGGGGTATGTTCCGGGTGTGGGTTGGGGTCCTGGGGTGGTGGAGGTGGGTGTTGTGGCCCTCTTGGGTGTCCGGGCCGCATGATGGGTGGCTCCATGGCATCTGTTGCCCTTTGGATGTGGCCCTGGGCTGTGCTCCCTTTTGTGGTGCTGGCTGCCGTCCAACTTTACACCAGGTCAGAGCAGGTATAGATTTCCTGGTGCTAACGTGCCTTATCGCCTGTTTTGTGTTTTTATCGCGGATGTGGCTGGTCGTTGTGAATGTTGAGGTGTGCTGTTGTCTCAGCAATGGTCACGGGAACGCCTACTCTGCATCTCATTAGCGATATTTGAGGGGGTCCTCTGTGGCGATGTTTTTTGCGGCTGCTATCGCGGGTAAACTGGTGCTGTGGGCTATTTGCACCGGCTTGTGAATGGGGGGTAAATTTATCACGACTTTGGCTGCGATAAAGTGCCGTTAATTCGGCGATAGCTCCTTGTGAATATGCCCCTCAGAGTAGATAGGAGGGGCAGGTCCATGGAACATGGTGGGCAAAAAGGATGGAGCAGGGGCATGCACACGGACATCGGAGGGCAGGGGGAAGGAGAGTAGGGGCAGCAAGCTAAGCACAGAGGCTAAGCAGGAGGTCAATGATGGGGCATAGAATTGGGCAATGGAGGGCAGGAGGAGTGGACTGGGACATCATGCTAAATGGAGGGCAGTGGCAGCACATCAGACCATGCATGGCAGGAGGGAGGAGGCTAGTGCATGGATTCAGACAACAGAGGATAGGGAGGAGGTGGATGGGGCAGCAAGCTAACTGTTCAGAGAAGGCGGGAAGGCCAGTGGCACAACAACTAGTCACCGAGAGATTCATCAACACCCAGCTGACCACCTTCATCGAAGAGAACGCCATCCTCGACTCCTCCCAGTTCGGATTTCACAGCAACCACAGCACCGAGACCGCCCTCCTCGCTTCCACTGATGACATCCGCATGCTCCTCGACCAGGGCCATACTGCGGCCCTCATCCTACTAGACCTCTCCGCTGCCTTCGACACCATCTCACACCACACCCTCGCAGCCAGACTCCACGACACCAGTATACGAGGAACCGCCCTCGACTGGATCCACTCCTTTCTCTCATGCAGAACCCAAAGGATCATACTCCCTCCCTTCCTCTCCGAACCTACACAGATCAACTGTGGAGTACCCCAAGGATCCTCGCTGATCCCCACGCTTTTCAACTTCTACATGGCCCCCCTCGCCGCCATCGTCAGACAGCATGGGCTCAGCATAGTATCTTACGCCGACGACACCCAGCTCATCCTCTCTCTCACGAAGAACCCCGAAGACACCAGACTCAGCTTCCAAGAAGGAATGAAAGACGTCGCAGCCTGGATGAGCAACAGCTGCCTAAAACTGAACTCGGAGAAGACCAAGGTCCTCGTCCTTGGACCCTCCCCCACGGCATGGGACAGCTCCTGGTGGCCCCCTGCCCTCGGAAACCCCCCCACCCCGACGGACCACGCCTGGAACCTTGGCTTCATTCTAGACTCCTCCCTCACCATGACCCGCCAGATCAACGCCGTCGCCTCGACCTGCTTCAACTCCCTCCGCACCCTCCGCAAGACCTTCAAGTGGATTCTCCATGAATGCAGAAAGACCGTCACCCTCGTACTCGTAACTAGCAGACTGGACTACGGCAACGCCCTCTACGCCA
Organism: Calotriton arnoldi; assembly: GCA_963921515.1. Taxonomy (NCBI): domain Eukaryota; kingdom Metazoa; phylum Chordata; class Amphibia; order Caudata; family Salamandridae; genus Calotriton; species Calotriton arnoldi. The sequence goes on along the minus strand of CAWUFW010020435.1, from coordinate 18,180 downwards.
GAATCAACAAAACCCTGCTACACAAGCTCCAAACCATCCAGAACACCGCAGCCAGACTTGTCCTCGGAACCCCACGACACGAACACATGACCCCGCACCTACGAGACCTCCACTGGCTCCCCATCAAGAAGAGAGTAACCTTCAAGCTACTTACCCACGCCGACAAATCCCTCCACAACATCGGACCCAAATACCTCAACGAAAGAGTCTCCTTCCACGTACCCAAAAGGAACCTCCGCTCCACCGACCTAGCCCTGGCAGAGACCCCACGCATCCGCAGAACTAGAGCAGGTGGAAGAGCCTTCTCCTACGTCACAGCAAAGACCTGGAACGAGCTCCCAGTCAACATCCGATGCTCCCCCACTCTGCACACCTTCAGGAGGAGCCTCAAGACCTGGCTTTTCGACTAATCTGGAGCTGGCCCCCCCCACGCCTTGAGACCCTCACGGGTGAGTAGCGCTCTTTATAAATCCCTAATTGATTGATTGATTGATTGAACGGCCACACAGGGCTGTAATGAGGGAGCAGGGGCATGGACTTGGACAATGGATGGCAAGGAGGAGGTGAGGCAGGAGCAGCAAGCTTGGGTGGGGGCAGCACAATGCCAGGCCAGGCCCTGCTTCCAACCCCCACCATCCATTGTGATAGGCATCTTACTTAACGTTAAAAAAAACCTAGAAATTAGCTGAAAAAAACAAAGATTACAGGTTCGTTATAGTTAGACTCAGATTTCACTCGTACAAAACCAGTGAAATTCAGCAGTTTTAGGTACCTGAGCTAACTTTAACTTACGCCCCCGCAATGCACTCCTTATGACCTCAGACATTACATCATTCATGACATGGTCAGTGACATCACTCATGACATCACTCATGACATCTCAAATGAGCTGTGAATGGAATGGAACTATAATCGCTAGAACTTTATTTAGGGATAGTGTGTGTATATTAACACCCCTTTTTTTCTTTTCTTTCGTGTAAGAACCATTATAACATGCCCAGATTAATATGGCCGATAGCCTTCACTTTAAAGTAATGTGTAGTCCATTGTTTATGTTGATGTTTGCAATCCTAAGTATGTTTATGATGAACAAGTCACGTTGACGAACATACAGGTACGGCGGTCACGGGGCAAGATATGCTGAAATGACATTGTGTGCATATTAACACTTGTTTTCTTTTCTGTATTGTATTAATTCCTGAATTTTCACATTGTGACCAGGCCAATATGGCCGCCAGCTTTTTGGATTAAAGTAATATGTAGTCCTTTGTTAATGTTGGCAACTGTAGGCATTTGTACATTTAAATAAGGAAGCTACAATGACGTCTTGTATCGTTATCAAGGTTCGGACGAGCCGAAACGCATGGATCGCCTCCTTTGCAGATTAAATACTTCCAAACTACAACCTGAGTGCTGATTCCTTCCTTGTAAGAGTGAGAGGAGATTGAATACATTTATATAAAATTCACTGAAAAAACCACAGGTTTCAGGGACGTTATAGTTAGTCTGACATTTCACTCGTACAAAATCAGAGAAATTCAGCCATTATAGTTAGCTGAGCTAACTATAACTCACGCCCCTGCAATGCACTGCTGATGACGTCACATATTACATCACTCATGACATGGTCAGTGACATCACTCATGACATCACTGATGACATCTCAAATGACATCACTGATGATATCACTGATGACATCATCAAGTGACTGTGAGTGTTTCTAAAAAGTTTAAGAATGTGATATATATATGATGATTCAGTCAGTGTGTGACTGACTGTATAAGTGAGTGATTATACATGTCTGGATGAATGTATGGGTGAGTGACTACTCTGTGTGAATGTCTGTATCAGTCTGTCAGTTGGTGTGTAAGTGGCTGCATGGGTTGGTGAATAGGTACATGAGTGTCTATATGGGTTATTGATTAGTTGTCTGAGTACCTGTACGAGTGCCTGAGTGTCTGTGTGTTGTGTGACTACCTGCATGGATGTGTGAGTGGGTGATTCACTGGGTGTATGGGTTCATGAGTGCATCTGCGAGGGGCTGTAGGGGTGAGTGAGTGTGCATATGGCTGTGTTAGTGAGTGAATGGATGTCTCAGTGGTATATGTGTGAGTAACTGCATATGTGAATGGCAGTATATGTGAGAGTGTTGGAGTATATAAGTGACTGTATGTGAAAGTGAGTGATTGTGAGAGTGGATTTATGGATGAGTGTGTGCTTGTGTCAGTGATTGCATAAGAGAGTAAGTATATGTTAGTATCTGTGAATAAGTGAGGTGGTGTGTGTAGAACTGAATAGTTGAGTAAATGGCATTGTGATTGACTCTTTGGGTGACTGACTAGGTGTGTGAGTAACTCTCTGGGTGATTGGCGATGTGTGAGTGTCTGTATGGGTGTATGAGTGCATATAATAGTGGCTGTATTGATGAGTGATTGCATGTATGAGTGACTGTATGGGTGAGTGAGTGGATGTGTGTGTAGACCTATGAATCAGTGAGTGGGTATGTACTAACTGGTATTGGTGTGTCTATGGTTTTGAGAATGGTAGTCTGTATTTTAGAGTGGGTGTATGAAAGGTTAGATTAGGGTGTGAGTAGGTGCATCAGAGATTAAGTGGATGATGCCATCAGTGATGTCATCAGTGATGTCATCAGTGATGTCATTAACCATGTCATGAGTGATGTAATATGTGACATCATCAGCAGTGCATTGCGGGGGAATGAGTTATTATCTACTGGCGGTCACCAGTAGATAGTTATAGTTAGGACCTATTTTCCATAGGAAATCCGCAACATTCTATTTGAAATAACGTTGGTGCCGGTTGACGAATCTTCACGAAAGCTTCCAACTTGTTGGGGTTCTCCGGTCCGCTCCTATCCTGAAAGTCTCGGGGTGATACGTCAAGCGGGGGCTGAGAAAAAAGGGGGGTCCCAAAACGCGTTTTCCCCATTCATTTTTCCATAGGAACCGTTCATCGCGGCTACAGCCCGAACTGCTGAACGGAATTACACCAAGTTTGGCAAAGAGGTAGCCCTTGGTTCAGTGTCGTGCCTTTTGCTTAAATGGTGTAAATCTGTTCAGTAGTTCCTGAGAAAATCAAAAGTAAAGTCACATATATATCTATGGCCGAGTAGGGTCTGCGTACCCTCCCGATCACGAGCTGCATGCTAATTGGCTGTCAACACTCCAAATCAGGAAGTGTTGGCACCCATTTTGTCCCCCGGGTGAACCGAGGGACAGAAACAAGTGCGCAAAGCGCAAAAAGGGGGCAGGGTAGAAACACCCTGACCCCCTAGGTCTGCTCAGGGGGTCCCACAAGGACCCCTGGTCAGAAAGCATTTTTTTTTTTTTTAAATCGGCGGGATGCTCTTAGGGTGCGCGGATCCCGCCGAGAAAAAAAAAAAAAAACAAGTGCGCAAAACGCACAAAGGGGGCAGGGTAGAAACACCCTCACCCCTAGGTCTGCTCAGGGGGTCCCACAAGGACCCCCTGGGCAGAAAAAAGCATTTTTTAAGAAAAAAAATCGGCGGGATGCGCTTAGGGTGCGCGAATCCCGCCGAAAAAAAAAAAAAAACGAAGCGCGGTCTCCCGCGCTTTGTTGTTAATTGGCCCCCGGGTGGGCCAAGTCCCGGGGGCATGCGGGGGGTTATTTATAATATGTGGGGGGCCTCTAAGGCCCCCCCAAGCCCCGGGGACCGCCACCCCCCGGGGCTTTAAAAATAATGATGCGGGAGGGCTTTGGCCCTCCCGCAGCCCCGGGGACCGCCACCCCCCGGGGCTTCTTTTTTATTTAAAAAAAAAATTACCTGTGTGGGGGGGCTCGAGCCCCCCCACACGCCCCGGGGACCGCCACCTCCCCGGGGCACTAAAAATTTCAATATGGGGGTCCATTACGGACCCCCAGAGCCCCAGGGACCACCACCTCCCCGGGGCTTTGTCGATGGAGGGTGGGGGGCCGCGTGGCCCTCCTCCTGGAGCCTGTAATGGCCCTGGGGACCGCCACCCCCCAGGGCCGGCTCCTGCAGTGTCCCGGGGTGCCTACCCCCGGGACACTGTAGTTTGCTATGACAGGACGGGAGCCTCGAGGCTCACACACCTAGTCAGTCATGCAAATAATTATTCACACTGCCATTTACTCACCTATACAGTTATACACACGCCAGCTCACTTACTCATACAAATACTAGCACATTCTTACGCTCTTATACAATCACTGATACAAGCACACACTCATCCATACAGCCACTCTCACAATCACACACTCTCACTTATAGCCATTTATATACTCCAACACACATATATACTGCCTTTCACATATGTAGTTACTCACACATGTACCACTGGGACATACATTCACTCACTAACACACTCTTACACACACTTACCCACCCATACAGTCTATCACAGATGCACTCTTGAAGCCATCCACCCAGTGAATCACCCACTCACACATCTATGCACAGAGTCGCACACACCCCACCCACACAAACACTCAGGCACCCATGCAGATACTCAGACAACCAATCAATAACTCATACAGACACTCATGTAGCTATTCACAAACCCATGCAGCCACTTACACAGCAACAGACAGACGGATACAGAGATTCACCCAGTTTAGTCACTAACCCATGCATTCAGTAAGATACGTTTAATCACTCACTTATAGAGTTAGTCACGCACCTACTAAATCATCCATACAGACACTTATACACCCACTCATTCTTCAATACGCCTTTCCCTATATATATTAAAAATATTTAAACTTTACAGAAACACACAGTCACTGGATGATGTCATCAGTGATGTCATTTGAGATGTCATCAGTGATGTCATCAGTGATGTCACTGACCATGTCATGAGTGATGTAATATGTGAAGTCAACAGCAGTGCATTGCGGGGTCGCAAGTTATAGTTAGCTGAACTAACTATAATGGGGGAATTTCACGGGTTTTGTACGAGTGCAATGTCCAACTAACTATAACTGTCCCTAAAACCTATGGTTTTTTCAGTGAATATATATATATATAATGCTTATATAACTGCACTTGCATGAAAAATAAGATGAAATGCAATAGTAAAAAAACACTCCAAAATGGCGCTCACTTTTAATGTGAAAATAAGGCTTAGATGTGCATTGGGATTGTCCTTTGTTAATGTCTATGTTTTATCAGGATGTGTATTTAAAGTTTAAAAAAATGGCACTGTGCATCGTGAACAAGGCTGCGTGAGACATCCGGAACGCGTGGATGCCATCATTTAAATAAATATGGAGTAAACTGACCCCCTTTGGAGTGCTGGGTTATTTTCATGTGTAAAAAGGGAAATTGGTAATTGAATATATATTATCTACTGGCGGTCGCCAATAGATAGTTATAGTTAGGACCTAATTTCCATAGGAAATCCCCAACATTCTATTTGAAATAACTTTGGCGCCGGTTGACGAATCTTCGCGAAATTTTCAAAACTCGTGGGGCGCTCCGGTCTGCTCCTATCCTGAATGTCTCGGGGTGATTCGTTAAGTGGGGGCCGAGAAAAAAGGGGGGTCCCAAAACGTGTTTTCCCCATGCAATTTTCCATAGGAACCTTTCATCGCAGCTACAGCCCGAACTGCTGAACGGAATTATACCAAATTTGGCAAAAAGGTAGCCCTTGGTTCAGAGTCGTGCCTTTTGGTTAAATGGTGTAAATCCGTTCAGTAGTTCCTGAGAAATTTGAAAAAGAAAACACATATATATCTGGGCGGAGCCTAACCACACATGTCATCGTGAGATCTGATTGGCTGTCAGCACTTCATCCTGGAATTGCTGGCAGCCATCTTGGGACCAATATAAATGATAGTACCCCATTGAAATGCATTGTAATGAATCGAAGATTTTGAGGGTTACCAAAAGGAGAACGTATAAAGGGTGATAACAGACTTTAGTTACATTATAAATCATTTGTTGATGGTACCATACTAATTTTAGGAATTGTGGTGTGTTCCAAGGTGATTTTACCCTGTGAAAAAGCCTTCTGCTGGGATATCATGAATCATGTTTGAGAGAAAACTATTTTCTCATACTTTTCACATAGAGGTTTGGAAGGTGATCTAGAAGCAAAAATGAGGGCATATTTTCTGTAAATTCACATTATCTTTCTCAGTCATGTGAGAATGAAGTCTGACATTCTCAGTAAAACATGTACATCCAACAAGGGCAGAGACTGTCAGTTGATTCCTTTGTGTTCTACTGCAGCTTCTCAGAGTGTTCTAAAGAACAACTAGAGTGCTAACAGCCTTACTTATGACAAAAGTATGGCACACCTGAAGCCATCTTGATTGGAATAAACTGGTAACACTTAAAACATTTAATTTAAAAAGGAACAAAATGATGGGGTTCATTTTGTCATAGAAATTATGGTTAGTGCTGTAGAAAGAAAAATTAGGACATGTTTCAATTGTGATCTCAAATATCTTCCTGTTATATTTCAACAGGAGCAGCCTGTCAGTTGATGCCTTTGTGTTCTACTGCAGCTTCCCAGAGTGTTCTAAAGAACAACTAGAGCGCTAACAGTCTTACTTATGACAAAATTATGGCACACCTGAAGCCATCTTGATTGGAATAAACTGGTAACTCTTAAAACATTTAATTTAAAAAGGAACAAAATGAGGGGGTTCATTTTGTCATAGAAATTATGGTTAGTGCTGTAGAAAGAAAAATTAAGACATGTTTTAAGTGAGATCTCAAATATCTTCCTGTTATATTTCAACAGGAGCAGCCTGTCAGTTGATGCCTTTGTGTTCTACTGCAGCTTCCCAGAGTGTTCTAAAGAACAACTAGAGAGCTAACAGTCTTACTTATGACAAAAGTATGGCACACCTGAAACCATCTTGATTGGAATAAACTGGTGACACTTAAAACATTTAATTTAAAAAAGAAAAAAATGAGGGGGTTCATTTTGCCATAGAAATTATGGTTAGTGCTGTAGAAAGAAAAATTAGGACATGTTTTAAGTGAGATCTCAAATATCTTCCTGTTATATTTCAACAGGAGCAGCCTGTCAGTTGATGCCTTTGTGTTCTACTGCAGCTTCCCAGAGTGTTCTAAAGAACAACTAGAGTGCTAACAGCCTTACTTATGACAAAAGTATGGCACACCTGAAGCCATCTTGATTGGAATAAACTGGTAACACTTAAAACATTTAATTTAAAAAGGAACAAAATGATGGGGTTCATTTTGTCATAGAAATTATGGTTAGTGCTGTAGAAAGAAAAATTAGGACATGTTTCAAGTGTGATCTCAAATATCTTCCTGTTATATTTCAACAGGAGCAGCCTGTCAGTTGATGCCTTTGTGTTCTACTGCAGCTTCCCAGAGTGTTGTAAAGAACAACTAGAGCGCTAACAGTCTTACTTATGACAAAATTATGGCACACCTGAAGCCATCTTGATTGGATTAAACAGGTAACTCTTAAAACATTTAATTTAAAAAGGAACAAAATGAGGGGGGGTTCATTTTGTCATAGAAATTATGGTTAGTGCTGTAGAAAGAAAAATTAGGACATGTTTTAAGTGAGGTCTCAAATATCTTCCTGTTATATTTCAACAGGAGCAGCCTGTCAGTTGATGCCTTTGTGTTCTACTGCAGCTTCCCAGAGTGTTCTAAAGAACAACTAGAGCGCTAACAGTCTTACTTATGACAAAAGTATGGCACACCTGAAGCCATCTTGATTGGAATAAACTGGTAACACTTAAAACATTTAATTTAAAAAGGAACAAAATGAGGGGGTTCATTTTGCCATAAAAATTATGGTTAGTGCTGCAGAAAGAAAATTTAGGGCATGTTTTAAGTGAGATCTCAAATCCTCTTCTATTTCATTAGAAAATTCTGACATGCAGACTGAAACAATCACTTTCAATACCAGCAGTAGACTTCCAGTTAACTCCCTGGTGAGCAGTAGCTTTACTACAGTGATCTAATGAACAACTAGAGTGCTAACATTCTGAATTTATGGCAAATGTGTGACACATCTGAATGCCTTCTTGATGGAATCAAAGTAAAAAACTGAAAGCATTTCCTACTGAGGAGACTGCAGTAAATGACGAAATTAGGAAACTTCATAACAAATAAGTCTCCCAAGATGGCCACCAGAGAAAAAAGAGCCCAAATGTAGCACAAATATCACCCAGATGTAGCCCACATATAGCCCAATGACAGAAGTGTGCAAAACACTTTTTATTTTTAGTTTTTCTGCAGTTTTATATAGTGCAAACTGGTCAGGTATTGGAGCGTTACATCTTACTTGGACCCCTTATTGCGTATTTTGCACGAAGTACATGAGATTGATCTTGCGAAGCATTGAACTTTACCATTCTGTTAACCTGAAGTTGCTCTTAACCGGGCTTTGTACACCCGTTTTTACCTACTGGTTTTAATTAATTCTCACTGTATTGTATTAGGAAAGAGGATTTACTGTTTTTATGTACACTTTTATGATCTATGTTTCTAAATCAGATCAAATAAAGTTTAATGAATTCTATGGCAGGATGGAGGCGAGGATTATGCATATCTTTCCTCACTTTATTTGCATAGCAGTTCAAAGAAAACGTAACACAACAATCATTAAACAAAAGACTACACAACCCATGAACCAATAGGGGGGTAGTCTCCAAGGCAACTATAGTCCAATCATATCACAGTCCATCAAATATAATATTGTGACGTACCTTCCGCTTCCTCTTTCTTCACTGCTCGTCAGTTAAGTGCATTCCTTACATTCTTGGCTTAATCTGACGTTGTTGCTGTTTGTATAGCGGTTTCTTGTGCACGTTATTAGCATTATTGCCTTGGTATTGTTTCATATTCCCTGCACAGCAGGCTCTTGCCTGAGCGCGTTCTCCCCCTCGCAATTTCTCCCGGAGTGTGCTCTGCGCACGGTGAGATCCTGTCAGGCGCATCTGGTCCGAGCGAGGCAGCTCCGTCGAGCGCTCCCGCTGGTCTTTACGCGCGTTTGGGAATCCAGTCACTCCTTTAGTGTCCGCTTGATTCCCGACCAACCCTCGCCTAATTTTGACACCGCTACGCGGTGATTTCCCCACACTGCCACGTTAGTGACCAGCGCCACCTGGTGGTGGTAATTGGTATTGCGCCTCAGTCTATTCTTATAACAGCTTCGGGGATAGCCCAGCTGTTGGAGCACCGGCGAGGGGGCTGTCTTAAGGATTTTAAGGGCGTTTGTTCTGTGCTCACACCCTCTGCTATCATGTTTTCTCCAGAAGACCATTTTTACTCCTCCTACCAGGAAGTGGAGGAGGAATGGCCCCCCAACTTCTCTCTCCAGCAGTGGACCAAGCCCTCTCTCTGGCTATTTCTAGGGCGCTGGCTCCTCTTAGGGATCAGGTTGATAAGCTGGCGAAAAGCATCCCTGGGGTGTTCAGTGACCCAGATCTGGTGGTGGCGGGTCCAAGTAGCTCCCAGATGGGGAATAAAAGGGCCGTTAAGCATAACGCGGGGCACTTGGAAGGATTTGATAAACTTACGGAGACCTTCCTCAAGAGTGCGCGAACACTAAAACATGCACCCTGCCGGGAGGAAGAGGGGCCCGGAGAAAATTGCGACACTGTCACCACTATTGTAGACCCCGACGGCGGGTTTCCCTTAGAGGGAGAGGGTGTATAGGAGGACGATTTCTCCTCCGATGAGGATAAGGACTCGGGGCATCCCTGGCGTCCAGAGTCCCACTCCTCTCAGTCCCCGGTTGGGGACGGGGTCCACACGGACATGTTCGAGCCTACCCAAATTTACCATCCTAGGTCGGCAGAGTGGACACCTGATGCCAAAGTGGCAGAGTATGTGGTGGGGAAAATCCATCAACCCCTTGAAAGGGAGGTCAGGAATAGGATGAGGGGAGAATGCCCCAGGCCCTCAATGAAGGGGAAGGTGGCACACACGCCTGAAATTGATGAGAAACTATGTACCTTTTTCTCCAAGTATATGAGGGATCCCAAGAAAGGAATTGATAGGTCTTGGACGTGGTAGGGCCCTTGACCCAAATTATTCAATTGATGGAGCGTTCCAAAGAGTCAGGATCCCCTTTGTCCACGGATATTGTGGCTGGTTGGGCGCACTAACCTAAACACTAAAACACTACCCCCTCCACTACCCAAACACCACTGCTCTACCCTAAACCCTAAAGCACTACCCCCAGCATGACACCCTACACTACCCAAACATAACTGCACTACCCTAAACCCTAAAACACTACCACCAGCACGACTCCCTACACTACCCAAACAGCACTGCACTACCCTAAACCCTAAATCTACCCCCAGCACGACCCCCTACACTACCCAAACACCACTGCACTACCCTAAACCATAAAACACTACCCCCAGCATGACCCCCTACACTACACAAACACCACTGCACTACCCTAAACCCTAAAACACAACCACCAGCATGACCCCCTATACTACTCAAACACCACTGCACTACCCTAAACCCTAAAACACTACCCCAGCACGACCCCCTACACTACCCATACACCACTGCACTACCCTAAACCCTAAAACACTACCCCCAGCACGACCCCCTACACTACTGCACTACCCTAAACCCTAAAACACTACCCCCAGCACAACCCCCTACCCTACCCAAACACCACTGCACTACCCTAAACCCTAAAACACTACCCCAAGCACGACCCCCTACACCACCCAAACACCACTGCACTACCCTAAACCCTAGAAAAGAAACCTCCACCCCATGCCCAATCCCCCTTACCTCTCACACCTCATGGTTCCTCTCTCCTCGTGGTTCCTGCTTCACGTCATCTCTGAGGGGCGGTGCACGTCGTTGTGAGGAAACGGAACAGCCTCTGTTTCCTTACAACGACATGGATCGTCTACATGTTTTTTAGAACGCATGGTCATTTACCATACATACTTTTACAACAAAATTTGTTGTAAAGGCATGTGTGGTAAATGACCATGCGTTCTAAAAAATGCGTAGTAATGACTTTGTGATGTACAACGCATGCGTGGTAATGCATGCATTGTAATGGTATCGCAAAGTAAAAAGTCGGTGTAACGGCTGTTTACCGATCGAAGCTGGCCCCTGTTCTTCAGTGAGACGTTTATTTGATTAATTAGGAGGAAGGAATGTGTTTTTTTTACCGAAAAGTGCATTCCCGGCTGTTGTATTGTGAAAGTGACCGCGTGGCCTGGTTTCACTTCCGGTGAGAGAGTGGAAGAGTCTGTTTGGATCTAAAGGAGTTCTGTTGTTGGATGGGGCCGGCGCGACATGTCATCAGAAAACATAGCTAATGGAAAGCGTCCTCCCTGAAGTGTGGAGCAGTGCCATGAGAGGTCAACGAGTGTGCGTCCCACCGCAGTATGACCGTACCGCGTGACCCATGTGCCGCCTCCAGGGTACGGGAGGCAGAAGCGGCATCGCAGGTCCTCTTGAAGACCGTTGTAGCACTAATTCTACATTTTGGTACTAGGGCATTTTAACTTCGTTGTTCCTGCCAGATACAAAGAGAAGATCCTGTGTTATTCAGTGCCCTCGTTACCTTTTTTGTGGGTTGTGGTGCTTATCACTTCGCTGCCCCGCCGGTGCACACGACTGGGCACCCCACCTCGTGTGCCATCTGCAGGGCCTCTGCCCTCGGATCACTGGTTTCGGTTTCTGGAGTGGCAACATAAACAGTTGCTCCCAAAGGACTAGCCTGAACACTTAGGTGAATATCCCCTGCACCAGCATTCCACGGATATTCTTTCCTAGCTCTCCCACGTCAACGAGCACGGCTCCGCTCGCGACACCATATGACGTCATCGGAGCCATAAGAGGACCTCGTCGGCGTGCTGACGTCAGTTCCACCCATTTTTTCCGTGCCACCGAGGCAAACAGGGGACCGAGACATTTTCACATGTATACAAAGTATAATAAATATATATATATTCACTGAAAAAACCATAGCTTTCTGTCACGTTATAGTTAGAAATTAGCATTTAAAAAACCTTAGAAATTCACTGAAAAAACCATAGGTTTCAGGCACGTTATAGTTAGAAATTAGCATTTAAAAAACCTTAGAAATTCACTGAAAAAACCATAGGTTTCAGGGACGTTATAGTTAGTTGGACATTTCACTCGTACAAAACCATAGAAATTCCCCCGTTATAGTTAGTTCAGCTAACTATAACTTGCGCGCCCGCAATGCACTGCTGATGATGTCACATATTACATCACTCATGACATGGTCAGTGACATCACTCATGACATCACTGATGACATCTCAAATGACATCATCCTTGTGATAGAGTGGCAGACCTCCTCTCACCCTAATATAACCTTTGATACACACACTCAAAAATACAAACTAACATTTTCAAAACAATGGACATACCAATACCAGTTACAACACACCTATTCTGACTGAGAGAGAGAGAGACTGAATGACAGAGAGAGACTGACTAACAGAGAGACTGACTGACTGACTGAGAGAGATACTGACAGAGAGAGAGACTGACAGAGAGAGAGACTGACTGAGAGAGAGAGACTGACTGACTGAGAGAGAGACTGACTGACTGAAAGAGAGACTGACTGACAGAGAGAGACTGACGGAGAGAGAGACTGACAGACAGAGAGAGACTGACTGACTGAGAGAGAGATACTGACTGACTGAGGTAGAGAGAGACTGACTGACTGAGAGAGACTGACTGACAGAGAGACTGACTGATAGGAGAGACTGACTGACAGAGAGACTGATGGACTGGAGAGAGAGACTGACTGACAGAGAGAGAGACTGACTGAGAGAGTGACTGACTGAGAGAGAGTGACTGAGAGAGACTGACTGACTGAGAGACTGACTGACTGAGATTGATAGCGAGAGAGAGAGACTGACTGACAGAGAGACTGACTGAATGAGAGAGAGACTGACTGACAGAGAGAGACTGACTGAGAGAGAGAGAGACTGACTGAGAGAGAGAGAGACTGACTGAGAGAGAGGGACTGACTGAGAGAGAGAGACTGACTGAGAGAGACTGACCAACTGAGAGAGACTGACTGAGAGAGACTAACAGAGAGAGAGACTTACTGACAGAGAGAGAGACTGACTGACTGAGACTGACAGAGAGAGAGACTGACAGAGAGAGAGACTGACTGAGAGAGAGAGACTGACTGACTGAGAGAGAGACTGACTGACTGAAAGAGAGACTGACTGACAGAGAGAGACTGACGGAGAGAGAGACTGACAGACAGAGAGAGACTGACTGACTGAGAGAGAGATACTGACTGACTGAGGTAGAGAGAGACTGACTGACTGAGAGAGACTGACTGACAGAGAGACTGACTGATAGAGAGACTGACTGACAGAGAGACTGACTGACAAAGAGACTGACTGACTGAGAGAGAGAGACTGACTGACAGAGAGACTGACTGACAGAGAGACTGACTGACTGAGAGAGAGACTGACTGAGAGAGAGAATGACTGACAGAGAGACTGACTGACAGAGAGAGAGACTGACTGAGAGAGAGACTGACAGAGAGAGACTGACTGAGAGAGACTGATGGACTGAGAGAGAGACTGACTGACAGAGAGAGAGACTGACTGAGAGAGTGACTGACTGAGAGAGAGTGACTGAGAGAGACTGACTGACTGAGAGACTGACTGACTGAGACTGACAGAGAGAGAGAGAGACTGACTGACAGAGAGAGACTGACTGAGAGAGAGAGAGACTGACTGAGAGAGAGAGAGACTGATTGAGAGAGAGAGACTGACTGAGAGAGAGAGACTGACTGAGAGAGACTGACCAACTGAGAGAGACTGACAGAGAGAGACTAACAGAGAGAGAGACTTACTGACAGAGAGAGAGACTGACTGACTCAGACTGACAGAGAGAGAGACTGACTGACAGAGAGAGACTGACTGACAGAGAGACTGACTGACAGAGAGACTGACTGACAGAGAGAGACTGACTTACTGACTGAGACTGACAGAGAGAGAGAGACATTGACTGACAGAGAGAGAGAGACTGACAGAGAGAGAGACTGACTTACTGACTGAGACTGACAGAGAGAGAGAGACATTGACTGACAGAGAGAGAGAGACTGACAGAGAGAGAGACTGACTGACTGAGAGAGACTGACTGAGAGAGACTGACTGACTGAGAGAGAGACTGACTGACAGAGAGAGAGACTGACTGAGAGAGTGACTGACTGAGAGAGAGTGACTGAGAGAGACTGACTGACTGACTGAGACTGACTGACTGAGAGACTGACTGACTGAGACTGACAGAGAGAGAGAGAGACTGTCTGACAGAGAGACTGACTGAATGAGAGAGAGACTGACTGACAGAGAGAGACTGACTGACAGAGAGAGACTGACTGAGAGAGAGAGAGACTGACTGAGAGAGAGAGAGACTGACTGAGAGAGAGGGACTGACTGAGAGAGACTGACCGACTGAGAGAGACTGACTGAGAGAGACTAACAGAGAGAGAGACTTACTGACAGAGAGAGAGAGACTGACTGACTGAGACTGACAGAGAGAGAGACTGACTGACAGAGAGAGACTGACTGACAGAGAGACTGACTGACTAAGACTGACAGAGAGAGAGAGAGACTGACTGACAGAGAGAGAGAGAGACTGACTGAGAGAGAGACTGACTGACTGAAAGAGAGACTGACTGAGAGAGAGACTAACTGAATGAGAGAGAGACTGAGTGACTGAGAGAGACTGACTGACTGAGAGACTGACTGACTGACTCAGAGAGACTGACTGACTCAGAGAGACTGAATGACTAAGAGAGAGACTGACTGACAGAGAGAGAGACTGACTGACTGAGAGAGACTGACTGACTGAGAGAGACTGACTAAGAGAGAGACTGACTTAGAGAGAGACTGACTGACTGAGAGAGAGACTGACTGACAGAGAGAGAGACTGACTGACAGAGAGAGAGAGACTGACTGAGAGAGAGACTGACTGACTGAGAGAGAGACTGACTGACTAGGAGAGACTGACTGACTGAGAGAGACTGACTGACTGAGAGACTGACTGACTGACTCAGAGAGACTGACTGACAGAGAGAGAGACTGACTGACTGAGAGAGACTGACTGACAGAGAGACTGACTGACAGAGAGAGAGAGAGAGACTGACAGAGAGAGACTGAGAGAGAGACTGACTGACAGAGAGAGACTGACTGACAGAGAGACTGACAGAGAGAGAGAGAGAGAGACTGACAGAGAGAGAGACTGACTGACTGAGAGAGAGACTGACTGACAGAGAGAGACTAACTGACAGAGAGACTGACTGAGAGAGAGAGAGAGACTGACAGAGAGAGAGAGACTGACAGAGAGAGAGACTGACAGAGAGAGAGAGACTGACTGACAGAGAGAGACTGACTGACAGAGAGAGACTGACAGAGAGAGAGAGACTGACAGAGAGAGAGAGACTGACTGACTGAGAGTCTGACTGACTGAGAGAGACTGACTGACTGAGAGAGAGGCTGACTGACAGAGAGAGACTGACTGACAGAGAGACTGACTGATTGAGAGAGACTGACTGACTGAGAGAGAGACTGACTGACAGAGAGAGACTGACTGACAGAGAGAATGACTGACTGATCGAGAGAGTGACTGACTGACTGACAGAGAGACTGACTGACTGAGAGAGAGACTGACTGACAGAGAGACATTGACAGAGAGAGAGAGAGACTGACTGACTGAGAGAGCGACTGACTGACAGAGAGAGACTGACTGACAGAGAGAGAGACTGACTGACCGAGAGAGTGAGTGAGTGACTGACTGAGAGAAAGACTGACTGACATAGAGACACTGACAGAGAGAGAGAGACTGACAGACTGTAAGAGAGACTGACTGACTGACAGAGAGAAAGACTGACTGAGAGAGAGACTGACTGACAGAGAGACACTGACTGAGAG
Source organism: Calotriton arnoldi (assembly GCA_963921515.1). Classification (NCBI taxonomy): domain Eukaryota; kingdom Metazoa; phylum Chordata; class Amphibia; order Caudata; family Salamandridae; genus Calotriton; species Calotriton arnoldi. Next base: position 2,260 of record CAWUFW010020435.1, on the reverse strand, counting down.
ATAGAGAGACTGACTGACAGAGAGAGACTGACTGAGAGAGAGAGACTGACTGACTAAGAGAGACTGACTGACTGAGAGACTGACTGACTGACTCAGAGAGACTGACTGACTCAGAGAGACTGAATGACTGAGAGAGAGACTGACTGACAGAGAGAGAGACTGACTGAGAGTGAGACTGACTGACAGAGAGAGAGACTGACTGACTGAGAGAGACTGACTGACTGAGAGAGACTGACTAAGAGAGAGACTGACTAAGAGAGAGACTGACTGACTGAGAGACAGACTGACTGACAGAGAGAGAGACTGACTGACAGAGAGAGAAACTGACTGAGAGAGAGACTGACTGACTGAGAGAGAGACTGACTGACTAGGAGAGACTGACTGACTGAGAGAGACTGACTGACTGAGAGACTGACTGACTGACTCAGAGAGACTGACTGACAGAGAGAGAGAGACTGACTGACAGTAGAGAGACTGACTGACTGAGAGAGAGACTGACTTACAGAGAGAGAGACTGACTGACTGAGAGACTGACTGACAGAGAGACTGACTGACAGAGAGAGAGAGACTGACAGAGAGAGAGACTGAGAGAGAGACTGACTGACAGAGAGAGACTGACTGACAGAGAGACTGACAGAGAGAGAGAGAGACTGACTGAGAGAGATACAGAGAGAGACTGACTGACTGAGAGAGAGACTGACTGACAGAGAGAGACTAACTGACAGAGAGACTGACTGAGAGAGAGAGAGAGACTGACAGAGAGAGAGAGACTGACAGAGAGAGACTGACAGAGAGAGAGAGACTGACAGAGAGAGAGAGAGATTGACTGACTGAGAGTCTGACTGACTGAGAGAGACTGACTGACTGAGAGAGAGGCTGACTGACAGAGAGAGACTGACTGACTGAGAGAGAGACTGACTGACAGAGAGAGACTGACTGACAGAGAGAGAGATTGACTGATCGAGAGAGTGACTGACTGACTGACAGAGAGACTGACTGACTGAGAGAGAGACTGACTGACAGAGAGACACTGACAGAGAGAGAGAGACTGACTGAGAGAGAGACTGACTGACAGAGAGAGACTGACTGACAGAGAGAGAGACTGACTGACCGAGAGAGTGACTGAGAGAGAGAGAGAGAGAGACTGACTGACAGAGAGAGACTGACTGACTGAGAGAGAGACTGACTGACAGAGAGACACTGACAGAGAGAGAGAGACTGACTGACTGAGAGAGACTGACTGACAGAGAGACACTGACTGAGAGAGAGAGACTGACTGACAGAGAGAGACTGACTGAGAGAGAGAGAGAGAGAGACTGACTGACAGAGAGAGACTGACTTTCAGAGAGAGAGACTGACAGAGAGAGAGAGACTGACTGACAGAGAGACACTGAGAGAGAGAGACTGACTGACTGACAGAGAGACTGACTGACTGACAGAGACTGACTGAGAGAGAGACTGACTGACAGAGAGACACTGACTGAGAGAGAGAGAGACTGACTGACAGAGAGAGAGAGAGAGACTGACTGACAGAGAGAGACTGACTTTCAGAGAGAGAGACTGACAGAGAGAGAGAGACTGACTGACTGAGAGAGACTGACTGACTGAGAGAGACTGACTGAGAGAGACTGGCAGAGAGAGAGAGAAGCTGACTGACAGAGAGAGAGACTGACTGACTGAGAGAGAGACTGACTGACAGAGAGAGACTGACTGACAGAGAGAGAGACTGACTGAGAGAGCGACTGACTGACTGAGACTGACAGAGAGAGATAGAGACTGACTGACAGAGAGAGAGACTGACTGACTGAGAGAGAGACTGACTGACAGAGAGAGACAGACTGACTTAGAGAGAGACTGATTGACAGAGAGAGAGACTGACTGACTGAGAGAGAGAGACTGACTGACTGAGAGAGACTGACTGACTGAGAGAGAGAGACTGACTGACAGAGAGAGAGACTGACTGAGAGAGCGACTGACTGACACAGAGAGAGAGAGACTGACTGACAGAGAGAGAGACTGACTGAGAGAGAGACTGACTGACAGAGAGAGACTGACTGACTGAGAGAGAGACTGATTGACAGAGAGAGAGACTGACTGACTGAGAGAGACTGACTGACTGAGAGAGACTGACTAAGAGAGAGACTGACTGACTGAGAGAGACTGACTGACTGAGAGAGAGACTGACTGACTGAGAGAGACTGACTGACTGAGAGAGAGACTGACTGACTGAGAGAGAGACTGACTGACAGAGAGAGAGACT